>JAPYZC010003626.1:0-32137 GCA_030522665.1 Ichneumoninae sp. A BG-2022a | reverse complement strand
ATTTTTTCAGATGTTTACACCATCAAGAAGTACTTGCAATTTTCTCTTATTGTTGTCGAACTTATGCGAAGTCAGCGCGCAGCGAGACTCCCTCCTTAAAAAAAATAAAAAATATATAAAGAAATAGTGGGAGAAAAAGAATGACGAGAAGGGAGGAATGGACGGTGAGGGAAACGAAAAGAGGTAAAAGTCTGTCAGTCCCAATCGTACTTTTCCCGAGTTTCGTTTTTGGCCCTCAACTCTCCGCCCAAGCCGGGTATGGAGTGGGAATAAAAAAATGTACGCGAGGACTTTAGTGCCGATATATACGAGGTTACCGGTCGCGCGATCGAATTTCCATGGGTTCAATTACGCAGTGCGCTCCGCTCGATCGGTAAACGAGCGGGCCACGCGGTTCTATTGTAAGCCTCGATTGTAAGCTCGGAGAAGAAAACGTAAAAGGAAAACGCAAAAGTGACGGCAGGCGGTTTCCTTAACTTTTTCGTAATGGAATCTCGGCGACCGGCGAATACACGACGGGTTCATTCGATTTTATCTTTTGAGTTTTCAGGGAGTTGAACTGTCGTCGGGTTACGTTTTCTACACGGTGAGAAAGGATTTGTAAGTTTATCGAACATTTCTCGTTCACAAGATTCATCATTTTTTTGTTCTTGTTATTTATACTCTGTTTTGCGACGAGCCGTATTTGGGAGCAACAAAATTGTTCGACTGACAAGAAACTGTAAAAATAAGACGGAAGAAATCGTAAAGCAAACACGGTAAATACCGCAAAATTATAAGAAATCAAAAGAAATGGCGTTTTTGAACAAGAAACATTAGTTAAATGGGAAGAGCGGGGCAAAATGGCATAGTGGGGCGAAACGGGATAATGAGGCAAATCTTATTTTTCCAATAACTTTTGAATGGTCGCGATTGTCGTGTGTGGAGTAAAACGGGGTTGAAAATCCGGATGTATCGTTGGGACAAAATGGGGCATCCAAAAATTATTGGAAAATTGAGATTGGATCTTACTGTCTCATTTTGCCCCGCTCTCCCTTGAACCCCTTTTCAACCCGAAATTACAGTTTACTTGCTCGACGCACCTTTATTTTGACAAAATTTATAGATTTTTAAACACGATCATTTATGACAGTACCATTTACATGGATAATCAACGTACAAATGTTAACGGACCGACAAGAACCACGAAGCTGGCGCTATTGCGTGGACACTGTTGCGAGAATTTCTGTGTCCCCACAAATGAATCCACAAATGAGCATCCAAAAATTAATGTAAAATTGAGTTTTGCTCTCACTGTCCCATTTTGCCCCACTGTCCCATTTTGCCCCGCTCTCCCTTAAACCCCTTTTCACCCCGAAATTACAGTTTACTTGCTCGACGCACCTTTATTTTGACAAATGTATATATTTTTAAACACGATAATTTATGACAGATACAGGACGATTTATATGGATAAGCAACGTACAAATGTTAACGGACCGACAAGAACCACGAAGCCGGCGCTACTGCGTGAAAATTGCGTGGACACTGTTGCGAGAATTTCTTTCGACGAGGAACGCAGTCGTCTCGACGATGAGCCGCGGATAATGCGAGCGTTGAATCAAATGCCACGCGAAAGGGCAGCATTCTTTCGCCACTGAGCTTTGTGACGAAGCCAGTGTCTCTTCGCCGCTTTGATGTACGGCAACTTGGCAGCGTGGCTCATAGCCTCCCATCGGTAGGCCGCGATCTTCGCGATCATTCTCGAGGTAAGATCGTGGTCGAGGGTGTCGCGAAGTTTCCAGTAGTAGTGAATGAACGGATTCAGGGAACGGCAAATTCTTTTGCGCCTCTTGGCCCTTGCGGCGCGGTCGGGTCGCTGATCGCCGGACGGGCCGATCGCCGATGGCTTATCGGTGAGTTGCATGGTCGCGAATTATAGGCGGAACGATTTTTTTTTTTTTCACTCGATCAAAAAGCCGCGATCGAGAAACTTTGATTTTTTTTTTCTTTTTTTTTTAGTCTCCGCGGCGCAGCGAATTTGGACTTGACGGGTCTCTCGCGTATGTCGCGTTTGGGGTTAACGGGAACAACCGAGGATCGAATAATCGTAAGTGTGTGAGATTTTTTTTTTTTTACTTACATTGCGCTTCTCGTGTCAGGAATGTCTCGATTGCTCGGCAATCCGTCCGAGGCTTCCTGATTGAATTTGTTCCTCGCGTAGGGATCTTCTCCGGCTCTTAGGCCACCTCTCGATACATATCTGATATTTGAGACAAAAAATATCATGAAATAAGAGAAGGCAATATTCGCCGAAGGAAATATTGAAAAATTTCAGACGGAAAGTTGAATCGTGTGAATTTTTTTAAAATGTATTTGCGTAAAAAAAGTATCATGAAATAATGAAAGGCAATATTCGCCGAAGGGAAAATTGAAAAATTCCAGACGGAAAGTTGAATCGTGCGAATATTTTTTTTCTGAATATATTCGAGAAAAAAAGTATCGTGAAATAATGAAAGGCAATATTCGACGAAGGAAAAATTGAAACATTTTAGACGGAAACTTGAATCGTGTGAATTTTTTTTAATAAATATATTTCAGTAAAAAAAAAGTATTATGAAATAATGAAAGGCAATATTGGCAGGAGGAAAAATTAAAAAATTTTAGGCACAAAGTTGAATCGTACGATTAGGAAAGAACAAATAATTTGTTACCCTTGTTCATCGAAGTAATTCCACGTGACCCTCGGATCGGTAGTTTGAGCCGGCAGGAGCTCAGACGACATGACCATGGCCGTTGCATCGGAATCCGCGTAGCCGCCGGAACTTCCGGCGGAAAGCGCGAGCGAGGAAGGTTCTTTCAGTCTCAACGCTCGGTTCTCGTTCTGCAATCAAAATCGAATACGACGGGGTTTAATTAAAATCCTCGGAGGCACTGTGGCATTGTTAGTCGAAATATTTGAAAAGTTTCAAACTCGTTTTAGATGAAAAAACGACCTCCCGTAAAAAAAAAAGAATCCCTCATCGCCTCATGGGTAAAAATGACTTTTCATTTCAGTAAAGATCGAATAATAGCAGTTGCAACACGATTGAATTTGCTCCTCACGTAAGGATTTTCTTTGGCTCTTTGGCCACCTTCCGATACATATCTAAATATATTTGAGAAAAAAAATATCATGAAATAATGAAACCCTATATTCGCCGAAGGGAAAATCAAAACATTTTATATTAGATATTAGAACATTACATGAAAGATTTGAAAAGTTTTAAAATCGTTTTACATGTAAAAAAAAAACGACTTCTTGTACAAAAAAATAAACCCCTCATCATCGCACGTGGGCAAAAATTACTGTTCATTTCAGTAAAGATCGAATAATAGCCGGCTCTTTGGCCAACTCTCGATACACATCGAATATATATTTGAGAAAAAATAAATAAAATGAAATAAATTAACGCAATATTCGCCGAAAGGAAAATTATTTTTTTTTATATTACACTGAGAGAAGGATCCCGTAAAAATGATTATATCGCATGAGAGATATTTCCATAGCACATAGTAGGAGGGCGCTAGCGCGCCACCTATGGTAGGACGTCCCCGATTAATAAGAATTTTTCTTAGATATTATGTTGAAAATTCTTGGATTATCGGAGACATTCTGCCATAGGTGGCATCCTGGCGCCCTATTATGTGCTATGGTAATTTTTCTTAGATGATCGGTAATTTTCACTAGATTCTTCTCTCAGTGTAGATATTAGAATATTAGACGAAAGATGTGAAAAGGTTAAAACTCGTTTTACATTTTAAAATACGCCTCCTTGTAAAAAACCCTTCATCGTCCCGTGGGTAAAAACAACTCTTCATTTAAATAAAGATCGAATAATAGGGCTTGCAGCATGAAAATTTCCCTGTGACGTTCGGAACTTTCACCGATACGGTTGCACATATTGAATCACCTTGCGCTATCGCCGCTTCATAGCATCGGGACCATCGAACAATGAATGCCCGTAGGTAAACAGCGCGACGTACGAAATAGCAGTATCTCGAACGAGACAATAAGAAAGCATCGACGCGTCGGGGCGAACTGCAAGACAGTGAGATCCGCGGTCGATACTGAATCAATGCGGCGGCCCAAAGCGGAGTATCTTCGCGACGATTCCCGGAAGGCGGGGGCGGTGAGAACAAATGCTTTTGCGCGGGCGTCGAGAGAGGTATGTGGAACGCGCGTGTCGATCCGCACCGATATATTTCCGCGTTAACGTATGAACAGTATCGGTCGCGGTCCCTTCGGTTTAATCTCGGTGCACGCCAGCGGAGACGGCAGGCGGCGTGTATGCACCCGAGGAATTCGAGACGGGTGCAAAGGTGCCAAAGACAATAAAGAAAACAGCTCGGGGCAACGGTCCAGAAAGGAACTGAAGTTTAAGCTATATATAGGGTAAAAGTGGGGAATATGGCCCGGTCCATATATCATTGATTTACGTGTTAATCGAGGTGGGCCATATTCACCACTTTTCCCCTAATAATCGAAAAAAAATTGACGCACAGGAGTTTTTCTCGTACATATTGAAGGCCAGAAACGTACAACGCGCAGTTTGGAACAGGAGTTCTAAGATATGAATTAACAAATGCCGAATTTGGAACGATATTCGTATATCGCAATCTCGCAAAAAAAGTTTATGAAAAAGAGAAATAATGTAAAACAATGAATCGCAATGAATTTTTATTTATCACGTACTGTTGCACATGCTACAAGTTTTACGCTCGTGCAGACAAGTAGTGTGAACTTTGATCTGAACTGTAAATATTGAAAATTTAAAAGGGCTCAAGAAAATATTGTAAAAAAAAAAAAAACAAAATTAATTGTAGAGTATTATAAGTAATGCAATAGTTGTTGCGTTGTTCATTATCAATCAAACATTACACTTAAGCACGCAAACTCTTAAATAACACCTTATGATGCAACTCTTAAATGACTCCTTATGATGTAACGTAATTCATTTTCAACCTATTATCGAACTCATTCATCGCATGAAAAAATAAGTTTGCGTTATCATTAGCAATAACGCCGATTGAGGAAATGTGTAATCAGAGCTCGGCTTTTGATGAGGAGGAATTTTTATCTCTTTCACCGTTCTCGAGAATAAGAAATCAGCTTGTAGCAACCGTTGTTGGATTTTTGCTACCAATGTGCTGCAATCTCGTGCTGGAAACTATTGTTGCAATATTGCTGGCAAGCAACTGCCCTTGGTTGCCTATCTGGGTGTACCGTGCCGAGGTTGTCGCTGATTAAAATTTTATACATACCGGCTTCGTTCGTGTTTTTATTACATTCTAGCCCGAGATTGAATTCGAAGGAAGACGGATATTCGGGATTGACCGTAGCAGTGAAAATATTAAATCGTGGAAATTTCCGAGCGTTGCTGGAAATGAGGGAAAGGCATATGGGACGAGGGGAACGCAACGGGTTGGACCGGAAGTTCGAATTGAGAAGGAAGCATCGCTGCTCTGTGGAAAAGCGAACCCGATGCGCACCGGGAATCGCTAGGCTGCAAGCTGTTGCATCCGGTCCTGCATGTACCCCCCCCCCCCCACCCCCTCCCCCCCGGGTAAGCTTTCCGTTCCCCGCTCGCAGCCTCCCAGGCTGTACCGACCAGGACGAAACGATGTTCATCCTCGCGAATAAAACTTCTCAAACGACAAACTTTGCCACTTCGCTCACCGGCCGGCTCTTCGTGCCCTATCTCGCCGGGCCGGTGTGCTTCCGGCCATTCGGAAATAATTATAAACTAACAGCGGGTGCTGGGTGGGGGAGGGGGGGGGGTTAAGGGGATGGTGCTTGAGGGAAGGGTCGGAGAACATAGGTCGACTATACATCGACTCCCCCCAATGGGCCCAAGAACATTGTAGGTAAATATATGCAATATATACAAATATATATATAAATACATAAACGAAGTTTTTCTCATAAAGTTTCGAAGTCGCGGGAGCGGAAACAAAAATGTACTCGGAAGAGTGCTCGGCGAAGTGCGCTGGAAGAATTTTTTAATAAATCAACGAAACTACTCAAAAGTATTGGTGCTGTACATTTTTTTTTGTAAAAAAAGTAAAAATTCTACGTCAAGTACTTAAAATTAGTTTTCAAAAATATTTACGGTATTTGAAGCAAATTTTTTTTCCGTTCTTTAACCGCAACTTTTAAGAGCAAACTTCGCTGTCTTTAATCACAGATTGAAAATACATAGCGAACAATAAATATTTATTTTAATGAAATAAGTATTTTACTTAAACCAAATAAACGGTGGCCGTCAAATAAATTATTTTTCTGGGTGTGCTGTGGCTGTGTGCTATTCTACAGCGCATTGAATTCATTCAACATGTCGAATACGTGTCGAGCTGCGTCTATGCTAATTTGTTATATATATATATATATATATATATAAAAGTTGTTTATACGTGCTTTTAAAAATTATTTTTAGTTTTTATTTATTTATTTATAATCTTAGTATTGTTAAAGTACTTGTCGTCGAAACTCTGCGGCGTATCTTGATTCAAAAAAACGCAGATCCTTTTTTCGGAATGCGAATTTAGCGAAACGCCAAAACGCGGAATATTCATAAAAATATGAATAGCGAATGGCATAACGGACGATACAGAGTACACTTTGGTCTCCCGTTCGTTCGGTATTTTCTGCCGGCACATATTTTTATTTCTCCCCAATGTCGGATAGTCTTCAACGTCCGCGTCGCTTGTGCCGCGGGGTTTTCACGGAACGAGCGAGCGGCTCGTCAAAACCGATCCGTCGTTATGAGCGGAGCAGGCGTCGACACCCAAAATCTCGCGAATCCTCTGGCGAGCGGCGCGGCGAAGAGAAGCGAAGTGGTGAAAATCAATCGTTGGCGCGTCCAATTTCCGGGATGTTGACCGACGCGACGTTGCGATGAAAAAGCAGACCGCAAACGTGCGGACAATTAAAACGGAGGTGTTATATACCGCACCGACCGGCCGGGCCGAGTGACTCACGCACATCGTCCGATTGACAGATCGGCGTTGAATTAATAGAGGAGCCGATTGATCGACTCTCGCCTGTCGAGTTTTGACGGGACGGAAAGAGAAAAAAATAGAAGAAAAAATACAGAAAAAAAGAAAAAAAGAAAAAAAAAAAAAAAAAAAATAAGAAAAATAAAATGTTATCGCAACAAACAGTCGAGGTTTCACGCAGGACAAAGTGTATCGTCAACACTCGACCTCGCGATAATTAGCTGTTAATTGCCCGATGTACGGCGGTCGAGCGGCGGTTAATAGGCCAAACCGCAATCTTAATTAGCGCAATCGGAAGAGCGAAACAGCGGCGCGCATTAATCGAAATAGGCGCGATACTATGCGGCAAGGCGAGCTATAAGCTCGTAGCTTGCTCGGCTCGTTGTCACGCCCGACAATGCATGATCTTAAGCTGCCAATGGAATTCGAAACACTCGTGGTGCTACAGTAGGGCGCGGGAGGGGGGAGCTTCATGCGAGAATTCAATCGATGCCAAACACGGTGTACGTGCTATGTTTGTGTAGAGTGAGAGTGGTGAATATGGCCTATGCCGATTTGCACGCAAGTCAATGATGTACGGGCCGGGCCATATTCACCACTTTAGCCATGTACATGTATCTCGATAATTGCTATTTAGGTCGATAGGGAAGAGTGACGGAATGCTGAGCAGCTATGGGATAATCTTGACATCGGGGTAAAGAGAATTTACGGTTAAAAAAACATATCTTGAACACAAAAAGGTGCCCACAAAATTTGGAATCCCAAATACCTTAGGGAAAATTTTAGACATTTAAATTGGGTCTGATAAGGTCCTGAAAAGCCCTAGTCGGGACAGCAAATATTAGCATTCCACACCATAAAAATGATCTTGCACAGATAAAAAAATTCTTTGGGTATCTATTTGAGTATCTTGAAAATAAATATTAAAGTTGATTAAATATTTATTGACATCAACTAGATATTTATTCGACTTAAATACCTATTTGCAAAGGAATCGGCAAGTAAATTATTTTTCTGGGCGCGGCTACAGACTGGGTGCGATTACAAACGATAAAACAAAGTTTGTCTAGCTGGTATTACACATCGCAATGAGTGATACAATCTACCAATTTGCTAAAAAGCATTTACGCAATAGCTGCAGCGAGTTCATCTAAACATGACTAGAAATCACCCGCTCTCCTCTGCGTAAAGTAGGACAACCGATAGATCGACACATTTACATCTTTACCACTCACAACTCTAAGGTATTAGAACTTTACCAAAATCTCTACCAGAAACAAAAAAAAATTGTACCAGAAACAAAAAAATTTTACCAGAATCAAAATAAAACTCTACCGGATTTGAAATAAAAGCCCATTGAAATTGAAATAAAACTGGAATACAAGACTAGACAGTAGCATTGTATTACGATAGAGTTTTCTTTCCATTCCGGTACAGTTTTATGTCAAGACCGGAGTTTTATTTTAATTCTGGTAGCGATCTTTTATTTTCTAGTAGAGTTTTGGTAGATTTTTTTTACTTTTTGGTAGAGATTTCGGTAGAGTTCTAATACGGTAGAATAGTTTGGGGAGTAATGTATTCTGGTAGAGTTGGTGAATGGTAGAGATGCAAATGTGCTGACCGATCACGTATGGATCGATAGATCCGTCCGGCGAGCTACGTCCAGAATGCATCGGTCTTGCCTTGCGCGAAAACCCCAATTGCTGCAATTACATTGATAACCGAACAGCCTTTAATGGCATTATTATAACCGTTACAATATCCGATCGGTAGATAACGACGATGATCCGGTCGGCGGTTACGCGCAATCGCGGTGACTCACGCGATGGAGTTCGCAAGGTGCACCGGTAGAGTCGAGCTTTGTGCTCGTCGCCGCACTGCCGGAGCGTTAACGATCCTCGTTAATTAACGGGCTCGCGGCCGCTGATTGTACGGCGTTAAACGCTCGCTTAAGCGTGATTGTGCATCGAGATAATAGCCATTCTGTACACCGGTCAGGCGAGAGGAGCTCGAGTGAGAAAACTACCGCGGATCTGCGGAGAGAACGAGGGAGAAATCTCCGATTGTGTTATTCCGTTTTGTGTTAACTGACCGATCGAACCGATCGTTACGACGACGACTTCGAGCTCCGTTGATACATTTTCAACCTTTCGGAACTGCGGCTATAACACTGTGACTCCTCGATGCTCCAGGCTTTATGCAAGCGGTAACAGGCGAGCATGCGAACGACACAGCTACACTGATAAAAAAAATACGGTCGAATCAACTAATATTCAGGCAGGGACGTTCAACTAAATATTTTGTTGGTATAGCTAAAAAATTGGCTAGTTCAACAATTTGTTGAGTGATTTCACAAAAATATTTTTGAGTCATAAAAATATTTTGTTCGACCAACAAAATATTTATTTGAACGTCACTGCCCGAATCTTGGTTGATTCAACTGTACTTTTTTATCAGTGTACACTGAGAAAAAGGATAGTATTTTCTACTGTACCAATAGTTCCCAGGAGGAACGTCTATATAGGTAGTTTTTGGTAGTATATATTCAATTGGTTAAATTATAATTATTGATGCGGTTATGATTTTTTGTCACTGTTATAACTATAAAATGTAAATGTTCCCCCTGGGAACTATTTTTTTATGGTATAAAGTCAGTATTGTTACTTTTGCTATGTTATTTTTTCTCAGTGTATTTAATTTTGCGACGGTCCAGCCCGTTGTCGCCGCCCCGATGGAAATACGTTGGGAAAGCGAGCGTGCAAAATGCACGTATCAATCGACACACGACGAGTTAGGCTTTACTGTAACGTACACGCTATCGAATTCCCTTGACATACGACGATTATGGTGACGCGCATAATTTTTACGCCACGGGAACTCTGTATGTATGTAACGTGGATTATTTTACCGACGAGACGCGTTATTGTCCATCATTATGGAATAATTTCCAGATACAAGGAAGTGCGGGTGTTTGCGCAGCATATGGGATGAAACCGCGCGCAACTCTGTTTAGCATAATTATTATGTATATTATGCGCTTTATTCAGTTTAGAATATCCGGTCATCGGCCGATTTTCAATGCTATGTATTTTCTAATTTCATGCATTTAGCGAGAGACCGTCGAATTGCAATTTCCCGTAAATACGTCACTTCCGGCTTGATACTTTCATTTTCCAACAGGGAACGACGTACTGTCGGTATAATCTCACTTCCGGTCGAAGAATGAGATTTACAAACCGGAAGTGACGTCACTTCCGGTCAAAAGATAAGATTTTCAAACTGAAAGTGACGTATTTTCGCAAAATTTTCGGAAATCTAAATTTCATAGTTCGTAGCGAAAGCGCGAAACGCCCGAGCCACAATAATCTGCCAGAAGGGGAGAGCGGGGCAAAATGGGACAGCGGGGGCAAAACTCGGTTTTCCAATAATTGTTGGATGCCCCATTTTGTCCCAACGATACATCCGGATTTTCAACACCGTTTTGCCACACTTACACTGTAAAAAATGTTATGAAATTTACACGTTTAATATACAAAGTTATATGAAACATACAACCTAAGTATATGAAATTACAATCCATATACATTGCATTTGAATTTTTATAATTTAATCTTAAATGCAATACCTGTATATTATAATTACCGGAGATGGCATTGAAAATTCAGACATCCGTATACGAAAATTATGTTATTATTACAAATATTATGCAAATAATATTGTTTTTAATATATCGATAACGCAATATACTTATGTAAGTGTGGATGAAATTTCATATACTGTATATGCATAAAACTTCATATGCATTTATGGATTTTCAAACAGAATTTTCTTGCAGTGTACCATGACCGCCACAATCCAAAACTGATTCTAAAATTGCGTTTTGTGCCGTTATCCCGTTTTGCCCCACTGTCCCATTTCGCCCTGCTTTCCCCTATATACATGTATATGTATGAGAAACATCTGACACCCGCCGGCGCCGTAACTCAGAGACGGCTTCTCGCTTGGCACTCAACCGTGCCCGTTTTTCTCCTCGTAATTTCGCCGGTTACCTCTCGACAGTGGCTAGCACGAGAGCACACGTGAACAGGAGGGACGGTGGCAAAGCGCCGAAAGTAACGAAGAGTTCTCCCACCGAATCCCATTCGGAGATAAGAGTAGAGAAGCCTCTCGGGGACAGGATCGCTAAGGTACCACAACCACCACATTATCGCTGATGCCACATAACGTTTCCAGCGCCCGCTCTCTTTCTCTCCTCCCCTTCCTCTTTCCCTCGCTCGCCGGATGAGGGAAAATGTTCTATTCCACGAGATCGTCGTGTTTGCGAACTTGCACCCGCGAACGTTCACGACGCCGTTCCCGTGAGTTATGGACAGATTTGCATAGTAACCGTACGTAGTTTCGTGGCAGCGGGGATTTCGGCGTCACCGGAGATGAGAGAAAGGTTCGCGAGACGAAAATGAGTGTGCCGCTGGATTGGACTGGGCTGCTCGATTTTTGATGGAGCGCATTAAAAGTGGGATCGAAGACATTATACAGGGTAAAGGTGGCGAATAATTCGCATATCGTCGTCGAGGAAAAAAAAATATATTTTTTTCTTTTATGAGTCTTCCTTTACTGTTATCTTTCCACTTTGGTCGGCGAATATGTTTACTCATTACCGCGACGTACTCTCTCAATCTGCCATTGTCTTATTTCTCGGATACCTTTACGCATCGCCTGGAATTGGGCCCAGCTCTTAATTATATCAATAAATCAATAAATCAATAAATCAATAAATCAATAAATCAATAAATCAATAAATCAATAAATCATAAATCAATAAATCAATAAATCAATAAATCAATAAATCAATAAATCAATAAATCAATAAATCAATAAATCAATAAATCAATAAATCAATAAATCAATATGTCTGAGTTCAGAATTCATTGATTTACGTGCAAATGGGGGTGGTCCATATTCACCATCTTTACATCACTCCCGAAACTTGAACCTTTTTCGTCAATGTCCGCTGTTTGTTCTGGTATCAAAATTGGCCGTCAATCAATCGAATCCTTTGACTGTACGAAATGGAAGCCCGATGAAATAATTACCATCTTCGGATGTTGATTTTTTTCTCGCGTCACGTCCCGACACAGACTATCGCAAGAGTCGTCGAAGAGAATTATAGACAACGACCTACTTCACGCGCGCGTATCGCACCCTTGAGAAATCAATGGTGTATCCTTTGCTCCCTCTCGTGATCTTTCTCTCGTGATCAAACGATATCATAAATTATATTTCCTAGCAGACTGCGTCGAAGTGATCTTTTTTTTTTTTTCCTCCACGGAAACGAGAGATTCTGCACAAGAGTGCCTCGCACACTCCCCGCGGACTGACCGACCCAGTTCTGGATGAAGGGGGTCAGATCGTACGAAAAGAACTCGATATGTTCGAGTCTCCGCTGCTGCTATTGACGTTGTGTCGGGAGGAGCGATCGTTCTTCCGCTAATTGGCAAATCGTATATAGACAATTTTTTTCTTTTTTTTTACGTTCGTCAACGACGTTCCTCCCCTATACGTATAGCTGTAACGGCTTCATTAATCCACTCAGACACCATCGGAGGTTGAAGTACCGCAGTGTTTCCGGCAAGCCGTTAGCCGCCGGTACAGTAACCACAAATCTTCGTCACTTCGAACGGCAACCACTTCAGACCAGACGAATGATCGATTTCCGGCGTGGAGCTTCCACTCCGGACCGCAATTAAGAATCTATATACAAGACAAACGCTTATCGCACTGGATATCCGACGGTGTCCGATTAGCGCGCAAGCGGTCGACAGGTAAAATTTAGACGGTTTGATGTGGGTACGACAAATCGGCAATTAATTGTTGAACGGGGTGAAGCAGCAAAGTGTCCTCTGCAAGCTCTGTATATAGTATACTTTCACACATGAGAATCATCGATCAAGCAAGGTTCATTGAACTAAAAAATTGGTCGAGGAATAATGTTACCGAATAAAAAAAAGGTTTGAACACTAAACAAACATTTCTTGTCAATAAATAGTCACAATATTTTTCTTGTTATTTTTAGTTTTTTTTTTTTTTTTTGAGCTAACCGGATCTGTAATTTTTAAAATTATAGTCATGCGATGGTATCCAATTAGCGCCCAAGGAGTGGGCAGGTAAAATTTACACACTTTGATGTGGGTGCGACAAATGATCGACAACTAATTATTGAACGGGGTTAAGCAGCAAAGGGTGCTCCGCAAGCTCTATATATAGACTTTCACACTGAGAATTATCGAGAAATGATCGATCAAGCAACGTTCATTGAACTAAAAAAATAGTCGAGGAATAATGTTATACAATAAAAAAGGTTTGAACATTGAACAAACATTTCTTGTCAATAAATAGTCACAATATTTTTGTTGGTACTTTCAGTTTTTGTTTTTCAGCTAACCGGGTTTATAATTTCAAAAATTATAGTCATGCGACGCTATCCGATTAGCGCATAAGGGGTGGGCAGATAAAATTTATACACTTTGATGTGGGTACGACAAATGATCGACAACTAATTATTAAACCGGATTAAGCATTAAAGTGTGCTCTGTAAGCTCTATATATGGACTTCCACACTGAGAATTATTGATTAAGTAACGTTCATTGAACTCAAAAATAAGTCGGCGAATAATGTTACCCAATACAAACAAAGCTTCCTCTGTGAGGAAGCAAAAAGGTTTGGACATTAAACAAACATTTCTGGTTCATAATCACAATATTTTTGTTCGTATTTTTAGTTTTTGTTTTTCAGATAACCGGATTTATAATTTAAAAAATTATACTGATGCGACGGTATCCAATTAGCGCGCAAAGGGTGGGCAGGTAAAATTTACACACTTTGATGTGGGTACGACAAATGATCGACAACTAATTATTAAACGGGGTTAAGCATCACAGCTCTATATATAGACTTCCTATATATAGACCTCTGCAAGCTCTACATATAGACTTTCACACTGAGAATTATCGAGCAAT
This sequence comes from Ichneumoninae sp. A BG-2022a, assembly GCA_030522665.1. NCBI lineage: Eukaryota > Metazoa > Arthropoda > Insecta > Hymenoptera > Ichneumonidae > Ichneumoninae sp. A BG-2022a. The sequence continues at coordinate 18,103 of JAPYZC010003626.1, read as the reverse complement.
TATCGATCAAGCAACGTTCACTGAACTAAAAAATTAGTCGACGAATAATTGTACCCAATAAAAATGATTTGAACATTAAACAAACATTTCTTGTCAATAAATACCTACAATATTGTTCTTGGTATTTTTAGTTCTTTTTTTTAGCTAACCGGGTCTATCTATAGTTTCAAAAGTTACAACATTATAAAAAAAAGAATTGTGTGCAATTTGCGGACCCGCATTTTAAGACCACAATAAAAAAGGTTTGAACATTAAACAAACATTTCTTGTCAATAAATACTCACAATATTGTTCTTGGTATTTTTAGTTTTTTTTTTAGCTAACCGATTCTATCTATAGTTTCAAAAGTTACAACATTAAAAAAAAAGAATTGTGTGCAATTGTAGACCCGCATTTTAAGACCACTCTCTCAATCGCCCAATTACAATTAATTAGTGTTTCCGTGAATAATGGAATTTTTCTCGATAACCCTGTCGAGCCCCGCTAGTCTGTCTATCATAGTCCGCTACTACTTTTCCATCCGGCGGTTCCGTGCCTATACGTGTAAAGACTCGACGACCCGATATCTCTAGCACAATAAGTCGACGATCGACCTGGCGTTGCTTCCAGAGAAGATACAGACACGGGCTATATACTACACGAAGTACGACGAGAGTGCCAGCGACGAAGGAGAGAAGCATAGCCGAAGAATGAAAGAACGAGAGTTCAGCAATAGATATGACAGTCTCTTTAATCTTTCATCAATTCCGTTAATTAACGGGGGGACAACAGAAGTTCCTTCGAGCTCGAGGAACTCGAGAGAAAGATGCCAACTGCATAGGCTACGGTTGCAGGCCAAAGTTATACATATATACATATACATATATACATATATATATACAACTCCACTCCAGATCGTTTCGAGAACTCCGCGATATTCCATTCAAATGGAATATGCTTTGCGACCTCTTTTTTGACCTCCGTCTTTGCAGTCCCAACATCGCTGTTTTAATCGACAATGGGGAGCTCCGAAATAAATGTTGCTTTATGCAACTTTTGTACATGAATAAAACAAACCCTCTTCGGAGCGGCGAACGTCATCCGTCGGTAAATCTCGTTGCTATGGGGAAAAAAAAGCTTAATCCTAATCCTTTTTCTCCGACTGACGTGAAAGCGAAGCCGGCATCTTTTTGCCGGGACACACTTTTCCGAGGTAATCCCCGGTCCGGCTCTTCCGTGAGACGAGCCGAAGAAAGAGCTGAAGAACAGAGTCCGGCCGGGGTTACGGGGGTGCCCAGTCGATCGTGCAAGACCGTTCTTAAACTCCGGTCGGTCGATTAACGACGAGTCCCGTAATTAATCAATGGAAAAGGAGCGTCATGACACGCGGGACTTATGAAAGGGCTCGGTCAACTCTTTTTCTCCCTCCCGCTCGTTATAAATTTTCAACACCGTTTTGCCACACTTACCCTGTAAAAAATGTTATGAAATTTACAACCAAAGTATATGAAATTAGAATTCATATGCATTGTATTTGAATTTTTATCTTAATTAATTTAATCTTAAATGTAATACCTGTATATTACAATTTCCGATGATGGCATTGAAAATTTAGACATCCGTATATGAAAATTATGTTATTATTACAAATATTATACAAATAATATTGTTTTTAATATATCGGTAACGCGATATTCTTACACAAGTGTGAATGAAATTTCATACAGGAGAGAGCAGGGCAAAATGGGGCAACGGGGCAAAACAGGGTTTTTGGGCAAAACGTCATTTTCCAATCATTTTTGGATCGGACAAGGTGGCAAAACTGGGCAGAAAAGCTTGACGTATCCGATAGGACGAATTCGGGCATCCAAAAATTATTGGAAAATGACGTTTTGCCCAAAAACCCCGTTTTACCCCATTGCCCCATTGTTCCCCGCTCTACCCTACTGTATATGCATAAAACTTCCTATACATTAATGAATTTTCGAACAGAAATTTTGTACAGTGCACCATGACCACCACCATCCAAAAATGATTTTTGTTCCATTTTGTGCCATTATCCCGTTTTGCCCCAATGTCCCATTTCGCCCCGCTCTCCCCTATATGCATGCAACGGGGTTACGGGGGTGCCCAGTCGATCGTGGAAGACCGTTCTTAAACCCCGGTCGGTCGATTAACGACGAGTCCCCGTAATTAATCAATGGAAAACGAGCGTAATGACACGCGGGACTTTCGAAAGGGCTCGGTCAACTCTTTCTCTTCCATCCGCTCGTTATAAAACGAATCGGCTCCGCTGATGGCGGAGTTCGATGGCGGCTCCGCGGAAGGTCGGCCGGTCTTGGCGGACCGGGGGGTGGAGACGATCGAGCGGGCGCCCTGCCAATTCTCCCCGATCGTCGCTTATCGCGCCTTCTCACCCCGTCGTTTTCGTCGATAAATACGAAAAATAAAAAAAAAACGGAAATAAAAATAGAAAGAACCAACTCGGGTACGAAGAATCGTGGAGATAAAAAAAAAAGAAGAGGGCTATGAACTTCCGCCGCGGCCCCATCGATTCTCTCAAGGGTGGGAATCGAGCAATCGATGAGAACCTCCTCCGTGGGTCGGTGGAATTATAGAATTTCGTAGGCGATGGCATCGCCGACGCCGGAAGATGGTTCTCGGGCGCGCACCGGAGGGGCTTCTTCCCCGATGGCCGAGCACAAGCGACGGCTGAAACCAGCGGCGAGCACTTCTGAACTATTGTTCACCCCTATCTATCGGGACCGTTTGGCAGATGTCCTCAACCTCCGCGGTACGCCCCGGGGCGAGGACGGCATTGAACACCATCGACGATCCCGGCGGCGGAGGTGGTCGAGGCGCTGATATCGAGGACACTAATGCCGCGTCGTCCGCTGAGTGCTCGCCAACACCAGAAGCTCTGTACAGAAATCAACGATGCGGATTTCCTCTCGCCCCTTTGCGGTAATAAATGATGTCGAACGAGGACGCCGGGGCAGTGAATTCTCCGGGTTGAAGCCTTTAAAATCGCGTACATTTTCTTCGGAGACACTCCCCCACCTCGGCGGAGACTTTTATGCGCCGCACGAGAGAAACCCGGAGAAATTCACGACGATTTTTAGAACGACCGGGTTTGAAACCCCCTCCGAAATGATCATGGGGTTCATTGTGTGCTCCCCAATGCCCCGGAATCGACGGGCAATTGTCCGCACTCTCGCAGTGTACTTCAGTCGCTCGCTCCTGTAATCGGACGATTACGAGTGACAAATCGCGATCTCGATGGCGGTGGAAAATTGAGAAAATTGGGCGGAATGTGTAATGGGACTAATTCATGAGGTACGTGCGTGACACGGGTGAAGTATGGGTGAAAACTGGTAGGGAGCACAAGTGGTTCTTCTTTTCACTAACATTTTACGTGGAAACTTCCTCGGTGGTCTCAGGGTTGGGAATCAAATAAACCTGCCGCCTCTTTCGGGCTACCAAAGATTCATTACCAGGTCTTACTATTGAACATTCTCCTAAGAGACCTTGCTCGGGGCCTGATTGTTCCGGACCTCCAGGTCAGAATCTTGAAGTGCGGCTAAAAATCAACATAACTTCGAAATATTTTGAAACAATTTTTTTCCGAAATGGTTTTATAAAATACAAAATGAATTTCAAGGCGCACTGTGTTTTTGATTAATGCAGTGCGCGGCGCAATTTGTTTTTAATTTTGTAGATTCGTTTCAGAAAGAAATTGATTAAAAAATCTTACTCCGTCCCTCTCGCACGTATGCGTGTTTAGTCTTCACTTAAGATGCATTACCAGGTCTAACTTTCAACATTCTCCTAAGAGACCCCGCTCAAGGCCTGATCATTCCCAACCTTCAGGTCAGAATAAAGTGCAGCAAAAGAGCGACATAACTTCGAAATATTTTGAAACCACTTTTCTCCGAGTTGGTTTTATAAAAAACAAACTGAATCGCAAGGCGCACTGCGTATTTGTTTAACGCAGTGCGCGACGCAATTCGTTTTTCATTTTATAGAATCGTTTCAGCAAAAAATTGATTAAAAAATCTAACTCCATCCCTTTCGCACGTATGCGTGTTTAGCCTTCCCTTAAGATTCATTACCAGGTCTAACTATTCAACATTCTCCTAAGAGACCCCGCTCAGCACCTGATTATTCCGGACCTCCAGGTCAGAATCTTAAAGTGCGGCTAAAAATCAACATAACTTCGAAATATTTAGAAACCACTTTTCTCCGAACTGATTTTATAAAATAAAAAATAAATTGCAAGGCGTACTGCGTATTTGATTAACGCAGTGCGCGACGCAATTCGTTTTTCGTTTATAAAATCGTTTCAGGAAAAAATTGATTAAAAAATCTAACTCCGTCCCTCTCGCCCTTATGTGTGTTCAGCCTCTCCTTAAGATCCGTCCCAGGCTCTGATAATTCCAAGTTTCCACCCGAGTCAAGATCTCCCCCGGAGAGCCTTCGACCGTAACGCTCCTTGATGACACTTTTTACTCAGAAGTCCCGCCAAGGATGTCTTCACATAAAAAGAAAGCTTGTTTTTAGAGCGAAAAATTTCATTTAATTTCGGACGTAACTTTAGCCTCTACCGCATTGCATGCCTAGGTATTTTGTATTCCCTGGAAAGTTTCTTCATGAAAACCTATAATCTCATTCCCGCGGATATTCATGTGAAACGCGGAGGTCTCAGAGAAGCGAAGCTCGCGCTCTCTGAGGGACGTATTCTTGTCTACAATAGGTTCAAACGATCCCCGGAAAGGGTATAGTGTTTCCGTTTGCGAAGATGGAAGTATCGCGCGCTCTCGTGAGAATGCGTTCCAGGAAATGCTTGCGTGTTCGGAACAAAACGACGACAACTTTTCTCGAAGTTGCGATGAATCTGCGTGTCGGGTTCTCGGATGTTACTTCGATAAAGCGGTGTCGCCTTTGAACACAGCCTCATCCTCTTTCCGTTGCCTGCTCCTACAGCTCTCGGCGCAAAGATCCGAGAATTCTCTCGTGCAAGTCGTTGACGAGAAGACGCACGGTTCGGGTGTCACTCGTCGGAGCGACGGAGTCACCCACGAGTGCACGAGATCTGACGTTAATTTTATAGACTTCGCGGAAAAGCGCCAAAGGACGTCCATTAACATCAAAACTCCAGTTTCGATGTTAATGGACCTTAAATCCGAAACTCGAACGACTAAACTTTCGGCACTGCTTGTCCGATATGAATTCCCACTTCATCGATCGACCATACAAAACCACAAGTGGAGATACGGAATACGTTTGATTCACAGGAGAGTTCGGTGAGTAATGAATCTGTTGCGAATCGCTGACGAGGGGCCGCGCGTAGAATAATTCACCAGCCGCCGGCGCGAGTCCGTTCATCTACACTGCGAAAAAAGATCAATTGAGTCAACAAAATGAGCGCTTACGGGTGGCGAAATAAATGTTTGGTTGATCGAACGACATAATTGTAGTAGTAAGTAAAGAAACATTTGATTCGACGGCCTGTTAGTTCGATCAACGAGGTATTCCTTTCGATCAACCAAACATCCGTTTCGCCACCCATAAGCGCACGTTTTTGTTGACTCCATTTTTTTTTCTCTATGTACGACGTGAAACTAACGTTAACTTCACGGTCCCACTCGGAGGGCCAAGGATTCAGACTTGCTCCTCAGTGGCTAGAGAACCTTTATGGAGAATTTCGAGAAATTTTATTGACTTTTCGGAAGAGCGCCAAAGAGTCAAAACTCCAGTTTCTAAGGTAATGGAGGTTAAATCCGAAACTCGAACGATTGAACTTTCAGCACCCCGAGTAGAAATTTTCGCGCGTTACATCGGGCTCTGATTTGGTCCTGATAAGGCCTTATCAGGCCCTTGTCAGGCCTCCTCAGGACCAAATCAGAGCCCGATTTAACGCTTGAAAATTTCTACTTGGGACTGCTTGTCCAATATGAAAGATTTGATTCACAGGAGATTTCTGTGAGTAATGAATTTGTTGCGAATCGCTGACGAGGGGTCGCGCGTAGAATAATTCAGCATCCGCGGCCGCGAGTCTGTTGATCTACGACGTGGAACTAACGTTAATTTTCGGTCCCACTCGGAGGGCCAAGGATTCAGACTTGCTCTTCGGTGTCTTGAGAAGCTTTATGGAGATTTTAGAGAAATTTTACTGACTTTTCGGAAGAGCGCCAAAGAGTCCAAACTCCAGTTTCTACGGTAATGTCCGAGTAGAAATTTTCACGCGTTACATCGGGCCCTGATAAGGTCCCGAGAAGGCCTGACAAGAGCCTGATCAGGTCTTACAAGGTCCCTATCACAGCCGATGTAACACTCAAAAATTTCTACTCGGGTGGAGGTTAAATCCGAAACTCGAACGATTAAACTTTCAGCACCGCTTCTCCTATATGAATTCCCACTTCACCGATCGCCGATACAAAACCACAAGTGGAGATACGGAACAGATTTGATTAGATTTGATTCACAGGAGATTTCTGTGAGTAATGAATTTGTTGCGAATCGCTGACGAGGGGTCGCGCGTAGAATAATTCAGCATCCGCGGCCGCGAGTCCGTTGATCTACGACGTGGAACTAACGTTAATTTTACGGTCCCACTCGAAGGGCCAAGGATTCAGACTCGCTCTTCGGTGGCTGGAGAAGCGGGTCGAGGGGCGGTAGGAGAGGATCCAGAAGTAAATGGGACGTACCACTGATCAGAGTCTCTAGCACGGACGGCGGTGGTGGTGGTGGGGGGGGGGGGTGGAGGGAGGATGTAGGAGCTGGATAATACTTGCACCCGAGTGCAACCGGGTCCGCATTGTCGGCGAACGTGTTATATCCATCCTCGGAGCTAAGTAAGTGGCTGGGTGCCGTGCTGCTGAGCACTGCACCACCGTCACACAGCTTAGAGCTCCGGAGGGGTGTTTCAAATAGCAGTGTACGTTAACTCCGCATGCAAGATCTCTCGGCATCTAGACCTAGTCTCGATGAGACCTTCACTCTCCCCCGTCTCTTCCGAGGCTCACTTCGTTGAACTAACGAGAGACGTACGTCTGGGGTTTTGATAGATGAAGATTGGATGGAACGTCCTTCCGGTTCGCGGACTCTGCTTGCGAGCCAACGCTACCGAAACTCTTGGGATAACCGGGACTACGTCCTCCGGCCGCATCCTTGCCGGCTCATACCTCGAGACAATAAACGACGTCCAACAAAAATCCTGAGGACTTTGGGTAATAGAGAGGCGTTCGCTCGATCAATGCACCGAAAATCCACTTGTGGTTTTGTATCGTCGATCAATGAAGTGGGAATTCATATCGGACAAGCAGTGCTAACAGTTTAATCGTTCGAGGTTCGGATTTAACCTCCACCCGAGTAGAAATTTTCGAGCGTTACATAGGGTCCTGATAGGGACCTGATAAGGCCCGATCAGCCCTTCTCAGGACCTTATCAGGGCCCGATGTAACAGGTGAAAATTTCTATTCGGGCATTACCGTAGAAACTGGAGATTTGACTCTTTGGCAAAGTTAGCCCCCCATTTTTAGAAATTCCAGATTGTAAAGGTTGTTCTGAGTTGATCCAGGGTTGTTCTACAATGTTCCAAAAGCATATGTTTCTAAAATAAAATCCGGAACGGTAAGGAGAAAAAACACTTTTTAACGCGAGCCCCCCCAATTTAACGAAAAAAATTCTAACTGATGTTCTAGGTTGTTCTAGTTGTTCCAAACATTGTTCTAAATTCTGAATTTCGCCAAACTAAAAATACGTGAATAGGTTTGGTAATATCAAACTAAGCTGCAGTTGCGGGTGGCGAAAGAAATATTTGGTCGATTGAACTAAATGTTTGTTAAATCCAAGTAACTATTTGTTAAAGCAACTAAATATTCGGTCAAGCTACTAAATATTCGTTAAATCAACTAAATATTTCTTTGATATATTGGAAAAGACAACTGGTGGATAGTTAGCAAGATTTTAGCAGTCTTTATTGTTGTTGATATTTCCGTACTAGCTATTCTTATTTGGATAAAACTGCATTGTTTTAGTTAGGAAAAAAAATGACGATACGCGTGGAAAAATTTTTCCGTTAATAACAGAAATATTTTGGATATGAAGATCGTTGAAAACTTGACTGTTCATTTTTTTTTCGTAAAAGCAATATGAGATCGCTATAAATATGATAGCGCTTCAAAGGAACTGGTTGGGAACAAAAAACCGTTCCTTCAGTTTCGCAAACGTGTATCTTCTTTAAAAAAAATCCCTCGTTTCTTTTTTCATGAATTTAAAATAGGAAATTTCCATTTTTGCATTACGGTCCGCATAATTCGTCGAAATTTCAGTAATTCCAGCTAATCCTTATTCTCCGTTGTGTTTTCGGGATGGCGAGCGTAAACGCTGCGGAACTTTTGCGCCCAGGGAACGACCGTCGGGTGCGTTAATTCGCGATACTTTGGCCAAAAAACGTACCAACGGAATCGCGTCGTTGCGGATCCTGGCGGAAGACCCGAGAGTCGACGGATACAGATAGTGTGCGTGGGAGATGCAACGAGGGTGAGTCTCGTGTGCAATCTCGTGTGTAAACTGCAAACATAGGTAGAGAGGAACGGTACACAGCCAGGCAGTCGAGTATTACTGTATCGTGGATACCCGCACAAGAGGCGTATCGTTGGTCAGAGTGCTTTTTTTCCAATTTACAATTTCATACCAGCTCGTTTCATGACGGCATAAAGCGTCCATAAATTTCCGGAGCTACGAGAGGGGGGGAGGGGGGGGGAAGGGGGTGTCGGGGCGCTTTTCATTGTGCCCCCGTGGCCGGGGGTTGCTCGCCCGATGTTCGCTCCGGTTCGATTCTTCCTCGGGTGCAAAACAGACAAACACACGGACACATTCGAAAACTGCACGATGCTTTGCATGCGACAATATCTCCGAGTCACGAAACATTGTTTGTGGACACAAAACGGTTCCACCCGCGGCCAAAATGGTAATTACGCCCATTACATGCTATTTCCTTTGTATCTAATTAAACCGATAACGAGATACTCCGGAGCTAACGCGCTAATGACTCGACAGATAAACGGGTTATCAAATTTGTGCATTGCATCTCCATTAACATTGTAATCGAATACAATTTCAAGTCACCGAGCGAGCTAGAAATTGAGCGACGGTCCCGGATAACAGGAGCCTCGTGACGAGAAAGCCGATAATGTCGATTCACGGAATAAAATGGAACTTTATGGTAACAGGGTTGAGATTGAGAACGGAAAATACAGCGAACGATTTATTCCAAGCGTCAGGTATTAACGGCAGCTTCTGCGACTGTCAGTGGAAATTCTTCTTGTAGATGTCTCGTACAAAGCTGCGCCGGTAGAAACTGTATGTTTGATTAACAAGATTTTCTTGTCGCACAGCCGACAAGCGATCGCTGGAGCGAGGCTGAAGCTGGCGGCCGAGCTAGCGGCCGGCGTACGCGCACTCCAATAGTTAAAAAAAAATCGTTTCGCATAAAACCCATTGACATAAAATTCTGAAAAAAAATCACACATCTTATTTAAGATGTTTAAGGTAAACGTACCAATGGCCGGACACTTAAGGGAGCAGTCCCAGTCCCTGGACATGCATGCAAAATCGTATTTCCATATCTCTTGCACGCACGCCTTCTTCGGCCACTGGGACGTGTTCGGTCATTGGTACGTTTACCTTACTACACAATAAGGCACGGCGGACCTTTTGGCTATCTTTCAAGGGGTCAGTAGGTATAAATAACTAGGGTAAAAGTGGGGAATATGGCCCGGTCCATATATCATTGATTTACGTGTTAATTGAGGTGGACCATATTCACCACTTTTAGCAATCCGAGCAAATTCCGAAATAATTCATAGATACTCCTTAAGGTATGTACTATGTATCACCAAAGAGATTTTTTCGGGAGCGGAGCCTTTAAGGGCATTTTTAAGGGGTTCAAAGTCTGCAAACGAAGCTAGCTGCGTTGCCAGCTTCAGCTCCATAAAGCTGAAAATTTATTTCTATTTAACAAGTATTTTATGTGGGTTTGGGCACTACGCACACTGCTAACTTTGTTCGTGTGTTCCTAGAGATTGGTCGGCGACAATGGTCATCGAGGCAGGACGTAGCAAGAGCTTCTCGAGGGTTCTAATTCGGTCCGACATTCACCGTCCTCCTGGCCATTATTGGGCTAATGGAGAGCATTTGCACCGAGTCCGAGAGCGGTCCAATCGTCCTCCGACCATAATAGCTGTTATCCTGAAATCGTCTGGGATCTGTGAGACCCGAGACTACACCCAGCCAGATGTTCTTCGACCCTCTTGTTGTGTTTTTCCCGCTATCCCAGCTTCGTCTTCCCTTCCGTCGTTGAATTCCTCACATTCCCATCCTTTCTATCGTGCCATTGTGCAAAGCCCCACTTTTTTCCTCTCACAAATGGGCGACGAATGTTCGCTCCGATGGCAGCGCCTCGTCGATGCTGCTCGAAGACGCTCAGCAACATCAATTCCTCGCCTTGGCGAAGAACAACCGAGGGGACTCCTCGATTAGCCACAGTAACAGAACTATTTAGGATACGAAGATCGTTGAAATGTTGACCGTTCATTTTTTTTCGGTAAAAGAAATAGAAACATCAGACAGCTATAAATGTGACATCGCTTCAAAGGAAATCGTTGGGAACAAAAAGCCGTCCCTTCAGTTTGGCAAACGAGTATTTTCTTAAAAAAAAAATTCTTAGTTTCTTTTTTCGTGAATTTAAAATGGGAAATTTCCATTTTTGCATTTGTCTTCCGTTCCGTCGTTGAATTACTCACACTGATAAAACAGTACAGTTGAATCAACGAAGATTCGGGGAGGGACGTTCAAATAAATATTTAGTTGGTCCATCAAAATATTTGAATGATCCAAAAATATTTTGGTGAAATCACCCGAAAAATTGTTGAACTAACTAATTTTTTAGCTGTATCAACAAAATCTTTAGTTGAACATCCCTGCCCGAATCTTAGTTGATTCAACCGTATTTTTCATCAGTGCACTTTTTCCTCCAAAGCCCCACTTTTTCCTCTCACAAATGGGCGACGAATCTTCGCTCCGATGGCAGCGCCTCGTCGATGCTCCTCGACGACGCTCAGAAACCTCAATTCCTCGCCTTGGCGAAGAACAACCGAGGAGACCCTCGATTAGCCACGAGTACCGCTGTTTCCATTTTCCTAACGAGATAATGGTCATTTCATTTCCACGAGTCCCGATTACGATAGCTCCTCGCAGCCTCTTCAAACCCGGAAGGGCCAGCTTTTCCCGGAAACGCTTCGCGATGGAAAACCGGCGAAGCCTGAATTTCACATTAATTTGAAAATAATTAAGAGGGGCAATTTCTCGGTTCGCTAATTAGTAAAATTTGTAATTACTGCGAGGAGTGAGTATCACGAGCAGGCTGTCGCGATGCCCCGGGATATAAGGAGGAGTAAAATGGATAAGGATCGTGGCCAAAAGGTAGGAAAGCTCGGGAGAGACAGAGGGACATTCGGGAGTCGGAGGGAAACTGGCGAGGGTCAGAAGAGCCGTGAACACCCTCGCAAAGTTGATATCTGCAGGACCGTACATAGTCCAGGAACAGGAGGAGAAAGCGCACGGGGAGACTGAGGGGAGAAAACCAGCGCCGAACTGCTTCAGTATTTGGAGCGTTCAGAAGTTTACATCTGATTTCGGGTCCGGGCCGGGTACTTAGAGCTCGATGTCTGCGAATCCCCTGTGTAGAGAGCAGCGGCGAGCAACGTTACGCGTTACTATCTATGATAAATCCGGCGTCTAGACCTGCGAACGCTACAGTGCCGAGTTCGCTGGTGAATTCGAGTCTCGGAGGAAATGAGGATGCTGGGGAGAGATGGAGACACCTACGGTATAAATCAAAGACGATGGAGGATAGTAATTATAGATCAGAGCTTGTGCGAACTATCCGCTTGGGCCTTTGAGAAACTGGGCGTTTTGTGCTGTTAACTTGGGAAATTAACTCCGATCCCTTTGATGGCTGAAAATGCAAGTACACCTAATTGGACGCTCCGGTGTACAATGTGTCTGACGTAGGATTTCTAGTAATTGCTGCTCGCGTGGGGAAAAAGGGTTGGTGCATTTGGCGAACGTTTCTCGTCATCGGGCAATCACAATTATTTTCTTGTTAACGTGGAAAATAAAATTCTTTTCGATTTTTTGCGGCTTTAAATGCACAAAGCTTTTGCAAATAAGTGGAAGGGGACTTGCCGACCGAAACAAATTTACGGTCCAATGAACGAATAGGTCAAAGATTGATAATTTAATAATGATTAATTGTACATATGAGATTGATTTTCTGCACCCAGAGAAAAAATTATTTGACGGCCGCCTTTTATTAAGATTAATTAAAATATTAATTCGATTAAAATAAATATGTATTTTTATTAAGTAAATAGTTATTAAAGTGAAATAAATATTTATTTAATGGCTGAAGGACTTCGGTCAATGGCCCATTGGCATCATATATGAAATATGTAATCGTCAAAATCTACCAGCATCCATACCGTGTAATTATTGTCAATAAATACATTTACTACTACTACTATTTATTTAAATAAAATAAATATTTTACGTAATCTTAATAAACGGTGGCCGTCAAATAATTTTTTTTCTGGGTGTGCTCTGATAAGAATGTACAGTTGAATCAACTAAGATTCGGGCAGGGACGTTCAAATAAATATTTAGTCGGCTGAACAAAATATTTTTATGACTCAAAAATATTTTGGTGAAGTCAACAAAACAAATTGTTGAATCACCCAATTTTTTTGCCGTACCAACAAAATATTTAGTTGAACGTCCCTGCCCGAATCCTAGTTGATTGAACCGTATTTTTATATCAGTGCGATAAAGCTCGTACAAAGTGATAACCTCACCGATCATCGGTCGCGTGAAAATTTGCATAGTTTGGCCGTGAAACGTGGTATCGACTGGCATGCTGTCGGACGCGAGCTTATCGATTCCGCTTTACGATTTCGTAACGCGAATTCTTTCGCGCTCGTCGTATTTTTTATTATCACGTTCAATTCGCTCTCCCGCTCGCTCGCTCGGTGTCTTCCTGTCTTTCCTTCTCGGCGTCTCTTCTCCCACTCCGCTATATCCACCCCGGGAATTCCGTCGATGCAGGGGTTTCTCGCTACCGCTATTTAAGCTCGGAGTATCGATTCCACTCGAAAGATAACGAGAGCTTCGGGAGACAGATTGGCCGAGAATTTAATCGGGGAATTCCTTCGGTTTGATGTACGCGACGTCTCGACCGATTCTCCTCAATCGATTGCGCGCACGCTCGACAAAACACGAAAGAAAAACTGCGGAAAAAAGGGAACATTCGTTCTGTCGTATCCAACTATCCGCCCTGAAGAACCGTGACGAAACTGATGGGTAGGTGATATGACTAGGAAATAAATGGAAGAGTTCCGATACATCGTTTATATCAATTTGAAGTTTCAGTTTTCTCTCCTGTGAGGGCAGAGCTTACCGTCCGAGTTGTTCAGCTCTTCGCGTTGACTCTCTCGTCTGGAAAGGGCGATATATATGTTTCAAGAAATGGCAAATAGCAGCCGACAAGAGATGCCCCGAGGAGGGGGAAGGGGCGATACTGATTGAGAAATATAGTCCGAGAAAGTAGAGTCTCCCTCGAGTCTAGGGTCCGAAAGACTGTGGGGCTGTATCGTTTGTATCATTTACCGTTGAGCAATGGAGACCTGAAAGCGAGCCGACGAGAAGAAAAGCTTTTCGGCGTCGCTCACCATTACCAATGCATCTCCGACGCGACTAATCCACGACCCTTAAGATATCTACATGTGCCCAAATTTCATCGAGTTATAATGAACAATGGTTGTATTTTGTACATTGTACAACCTTTGCTCGAGGAAGTTCGCTTGGAGATTAAAATTCTATAAGTGAACAATTGATTATTGTTGCTGAAGCAGTGCACTGATAGAGACTTGCCAAAGATGAAACTTGATGTCATGCATGCCCAAATTTTATCGAGTTATAATGGTTGTATTTTGCGTTGTACGAACTTTGCTCGACGAACTTCGCTTGGAGATTAAAATTCTATAAGTGAACAATTGGTTATTGTTGCTGAAGCAGTGCACTGAAAGAGACTGGCCAAAGATGAAACTTGATGTCATACAGATATCTTCAGGGTTGTTAATCCGTGACCCTGAAGATATCTGCATGTGCCCAAATTTCATCGAGTTATAATGGTTGTATTTTGCATTGTACAACCTTTGCTCGAGGAAGTTCGCTTGGAGATTAAAATTCTATAAGTGAACAATTGGTTATTGTTGCTGAAGCCGTGCACTGATGGAGACTGGCCAAAGATGAAACTTGATGTCAAGCAGATATCTTCAGGGTCGTTAATCCATGACCCTGAAGATATCTGCATGTGCCCAAATTTCATCAAGTTATAATGGCTGTATTTTGCATTGTACAAACTTTGCTCGAAGAAGTTCGCTTGGAGATTAAAATTCTATAAGTGGACAATTTGTTATTGTTGCTGAAGCCGTGCACTGATGGAGACTGGCCAAAGATGAAACTTGATGTCAAGCAGATATCTTCAGGGTTGTTAATCCGTGACCCTGAAGATATCTGCATGTGCCCAAATTTCATCAAGTTATAATGGCTGTATTTTGCATTGTACAAACTTTGCTGGAAGAAGTTCGCTTGGAGATTAAAATTCTATAAGTAAACAATTGGTTATTATTTCTAAAGCCGTGCACTGACAGAGACTGGCTGAAGATGAATAGAGACTGGCCAAAGATGAAACTTGTTGTCATGCAGATATCTTCAGGGTCGTACTAATGCAATCAAGATATTAAGATTTTATATCGCATACACCGATAAAAAGGTTTGGTAATATCAACTAAGCTGCCGTTGCAGGTGGCGAAGGAAATGTTTGGTCGATTAAACAAAATGGTTTTACAATCAATAACAGAACAGTCAATTCAACTAAATATTCGATCACACGACTAAATATTCGTTCTCGTGTAGTAAAAAAAAGCCTTTCTGAGTCACGGGCGTGGGAAAAAGCTGCGCCCTGCAGAGGGTTAACTGAGTATTGAAACACAATTTTTTCAAGCTCGAAAGTACTCAGGAAAGCTTGTACGAACGAGCGGCAAACACAATTAGCGAAACTCCGCATTTGGTCGAGATAATTCAAAGAAACTCGTAATAAAGTAATTAAAAACAATTCTCGACGCAGAACAGTTAACGAGTGGAGCATTAACTAATCGGACTTCGGAGGGGGAGGAAGACAGAGGGAGAGAAAGAGATGCAGACGCTTGAGAATAAAAGTTTCCCCGTTTCGTTATCTAGTTTCCGCATCCCTGGTCAAACAAACATACGCACATGTGAATACTTTTTACCCTGCAATACTCGCGAACTACACTTGTAATCTCCAGCTCGAAAATTAATACTTTTTGCATATGTTTCTTCTTCCCAGAGAGGATTGTTTTTAATTAGACTAGAAAATTAAAATCGGCATTTTATCTGCAAATGTTTAATAATAAAAAAATGATTTCGAAAAGTGCGTCCAAGAAGTCCAGCTCAAAAATTAATATTTTTTGCATATGTTTCTTCTTCCCAGAGAGGATTGTTTTTAATTAGACTAGAAAATTAAAATCGGCATTTTATCTGCAAATGTTTATTAATGACAAATGATTTCAAAAAGAGCGACTCAGAAGTAAAACCCAAAAATTAATACATTTTGCATATGTTTCTTTTTCCCAGAGAGGATTGTTTTTAATTAGACTGGAAAATAAAAATTGGCATATTATTTTTACAGCTATAGAGAAAAATGTTTTTCTTTTTATCTGCAAAAGTTTGTTAATGACGAATGATTTCGAAAAGAGCGGCTCAGAAGTTGTATTCGGATGACTACGAGCTATGATGCACTAACGAGTTCGATATCTTTGTCCCGAGTCACCTCTTGTGCTCCGAGAGAACAAAGTGATTTCCGTAAAGAGGATGAACGTGAGTGTAACGTCGAGGCACACGGGTTCCTTTCTGGTAACCCGTGAAGAGGCGCGCGACCTTATTAAATATCCGGGTAAAGAGACAAGGGGCGGATGCATGGTATAGTCTCGGTAACGGTAGCGGCACAGCAGCGTCGACTTCCAAGAACTGATATATAATGGGTTAAGAAAAGAAGGCTCAAACTCGGCCGATGGAAAAGAGAATATTCCAAGAATACGGAAAGATAGAGGAGCGAGGAAAAAGGAAGATATGTGAAAGTGGAAGATATAGCGTGTCCCATGCATTGTTGAGACGACGTGCTCGGCCGGGATAAGGGTGCTCCTCTACCATGAATATCGTGAACGTCACGTACCGACGACGTCTTATTTGCTCGGAGTGAATACATCCAAGATGGTCTTGATGCGCCTAATACATCGAGGTGTCGAAACGAGGTATTCATCGCTAAAATTTTGTACACCCCTAAAAAGTTGCGGTGTCACTATATTTATACCAAACGTTCGATTTCTAAATGTTCAGGTCATATGCTATTATTTCGGCAGGACGGCTTTCATAATAGGGGAGAGCGGGGCAAAACGGGGTTTTTGGGCAAAACGTCATTTTCCAATAATTTTTGGATGCCCGAATTTGCCCTATCGGATACATCAGGCTTTTTTGCCCAGTTTTGCCACCTTGTTCGATTCAAAAATGATTGGAAAATTCAGCTTTGCCACATTTTGCCCCGCTCTCCCCTATATGGAATGGATTTCGAAATTCTTTGGAATTTTGGAATTACGGTTTTTATAGCGTGTGGAATGTATTTTGAAATTCATAAATTCCATTCCATATGCTACAGTTTCGGCCGAACGGTTTTCGTAGCATATGGAATGGAATTCTATTTTGCTGCTCCGACTTAACCGTAATCGCCATAGCTGCGTATGCCATAAGCGAAGGATTGTGGGTGAATAGGTCAAGGATGGGTAATTCTAGTCGAAGTCTTTCAACTGCCGACGTCACTACCGATTTGAAAATCTCATTTTTCGACCGGAAGTGACCTATTTCCTGAACGATGTCAATTCCTGTAGAAATATAACCTTTTCAAATCGCAACTGTCGTTTTCCTCCATGACGTGCCTTCCTATGAAAAATGCTTTTACGCTTTAAGTCGCTCTGATTTAGGTACCCGATTGTGACCAGTATGTATGGTGTGTGCATTTTACATAAGTCTTTTGAGTTTCACAACAAATTTTAGCGAAAAGGTTGTCGTACATCATTTTGCCCCGTCAATATGGTTGCAAAATGGAGTTGCGTCCACATTTCGCTTTGGTCAAACCCCATTACACCCCCCCCCCCTCCCTAATATAAGATTGTCCAGAATGGTCGCTCATCCCTTAAGAGCCAACCAGCCAGCGCACACGAGCGTTTATCGCGCCGACACGCTTTTGCGAAAGATCGACATCGACCGAAACGGCAACACAAGCTTTGTCGCGTGCCGCTCTTCGTTGTCTTCGCGTGCATCACCGCGAGCTCTCCTTGATTAATCCCTCGACCTAATTGCCGTCAGCTAATTGTGTTTGATCGGTGCAAGCAGCAAGTCCCACGAGCTTGCACGATCGCGCTTCTACAACACAGTGCACACTCGGGGGATCAAGTACACACTGAGTACTCGATGACGGCTAATATGTTACAGTGCACTACCCGATGATAGAAGGGAGTTGACAGTCCACCGGGACTCGTTCGAAGACCGGTAATCGCCGCGATTAACATCGTTATACCTAATTAACGAGATGAATTGCTTGCTCCAACGAAAACGCAAGCACCGCATGCTTGCGTCTTCATTAGAGCAAGCAATTCATGTGACGAGACAATTTTTTTTTCAACATATCCAAGCTTCTCCAACGTTTTACGTTGACTATTATTTTTTATTTTATTTTAGATACATTTTTAAAACTTTTATTCAGACTGCACTATTCAGTGTGTACTTGATCGGGGGATCAAGTAGGGTAGAGCGGGGCAAAATGGGGAACGGGGCAAAACGGGGTTTTTGGGCAAAACGTCGTTTTCCAATAATTTTTGGATGCCCGAATTCGCCCTATCGGATACATCAGGCTTTTCTGCCCAGTTTT
>JAPYZC010003625.1:0-11652 GCA_030522665.1 Ichneumoninae sp. A BG-2022a | reverse complement strand
CTAGCAAGTTGACGGACGGCTGCTTTTAGGGAAAAAAACTAAAAAACGGACACGTCCGTTGGGGAACGAAACGGACCGCAAAAACGGTAAAACGGACCGCACGTTTGGATTGGTCCTTTTTCCGTTGC
Source organism: Ichneumoninae sp. A BG-2022a (assembly GCA_030522665.1). Taxonomy (NCBI): domain Eukaryota; kingdom Metazoa; phylum Arthropoda; class Insecta; order Hymenoptera; family Ichneumonidae; species Ichneumoninae sp. A BG-2022a. The sequence goes on along the minus strand of JAPYZC010003625.1, from coordinate 11,524 downwards.
AGAAACCGAGGAAGGACCGAACATTTTTTATTAAAATGTTTGGCTAAGTTTTTTTTTTTTTTTTTTGCTTTGCTTTTATTCTGTTTTTGATGAAAGGACAGAATAAAAATACGATCTTGGTCCTTTTTCGGTTGTGGGAACCGAAAACGGACCAAAGCAAATTTTTCGGAAAAAACCGTTCGATCCGGTTTCGGTTTCCGCAACAGAAAAAAGACCAAATGCCAACAAAAAAAGTACAGTCCGTTTTGTCGTTTTTTACGGTCCGTTTCGTTCCCCAACGGACGTGTCCGTTTTTCGGTTCGTTTGCAGTCCATCAACTTGCTAGGGTATTTGATTCTTCAAAATGTATGATATTTTTATTAATTTTTATTTTGTTTTTTTTTTTAATTTACAACGCAACTAACAGGTGGACATTGTCGCGCTGATGGACGAGACGGATTTCGACATGGGAAAACTTGGACCGGTTTCCCAATTCGCTGCGACTTCGAGTTACGTTCGTCAAATGTCCGAGTGCATGGTCAAGACTTGTCCCTCGGCACTCGTTACCGTGTTCGCCAGACCGGTAACAGCAACATTACCGATGGTAACGGAAATTTACAAGTGTGGCGGCTGGTGGGATCCTAACAGAATCGTAGGATCGACCGCTCTGGACGCTATGCGAATCGAGTCAATGACCGCGAGCCTCTTCGACTTGAATCCCGCTTATCTGTCGGTGCCGATAGTGGGAGGAGCGGATCCTTGCACGGTCGTGCCGCTGTTGACCAAAGCGAGACCGGTCAATCAATTTAGTCCGGTAAGCTCGTAATCTCGTTCAGTCTCCGTTATTAAGAGCGTTCGGTTTGTAGAGACCGATGGACGCACCGCCAACACGGATTCTTTGTACAAGCTCTATTTTCATTCTAGAAGCGGAACGTGTCCTTGACACAAAAAATGTTCGGGGTAAATTTATCAAAAGTAGCCAAATAGTCGAAATGGTTTGATGTAGTTAACTTTATGAAAATCTATAGCATTTCGAAAGGGTGTGCAAAAGATAAAAAAAAAATTATTACTGCCTTTTTTTTTGTGTCCTTGGCACAAAATATTTCGTGGTAAATTTATCAAATAGTAGCCAAATAGTCAAAATAGTTCGATGTAGTTAAATGAATGAACATCTATAGCATTACGAAAGGGCGTCTAAAAGATCCCAAAAAATTTATGTTTCTACCGTTTTTTGTGACCTTGACACAAAAATTTCGTGGTCAATTTATCAAATAGTAGCCAAATAGTCAAAATGGTTCGAAGTAGTTAACTAAATAAAAATGTATAGCGTTTCGAAAGGGCGTGTACAAAATCCCAAAAAATTATTATTGCTATCGTATATTATTATTACTATCCTTGACACAAAAAATGTCGTGGTATATTTATCAAATATTAGCCAAATACTTGAAATCGTTCGATACAGTTAATTTAATGAAAATCTATAGCATTTCGAAAATGCGTGTGAAGGACCCAAAAAAATGATTATTACTATCGTAAAAACCGAGCTTTTTCCAATGTATATCTATAGGAGCACGAAGATACGCTGATCCATCAGCTGAGAGCAGCGGACAAAGAATTGGCATCGTCCGTAGATCGTTTCAAGGGTCCCTCGCTCTCGACCGGAGCGGCAGCCGCGAAATTCATTCTCGCCCTCGCCGGAGCTATCAGCGGCCATCCGAGAGTAATCTGCAGCGCCTACGTGCGCTCGGATGTTCTACCGGTTTGCCGATTTTTTGCAAACGAGCTGCAATTCGGTACCCGCGGAGTTTACAAGAATCTCGGACTACCGAAGGTCTCGCCAAGGGCAGTGGATCTCATCGAACAAGCGATACCCCACATAAATGAATTAACCGAAATGGCTGTAAATATTGTTCACACCGAAAATGCGGCTAAAGTAAAGGTCTGATAATTTTTGCGGATACGTGTCGCGAGCTCATTGTCGGATAATCGAGTAATTGGTCTCTGGCCAATTAGGAGATTGCCGCATCTGTTGGGTTTGGTGGAGGGCGGGGAGGGGGGGGGGGGGGTAGCATTACGAGAAGGTGGCGCTCGGAAATTGGAAACGCGCGGGAATAGTTATTCGCAAACAGTTATCGACTAGACGGACTAGACTCCGCACGGCGAGCGTACCGCTGTTGCTGTGCGCGAGTTTTTCTTCTACACGTCGCCAACGGTCGTGCTTCGATGATTAAACGATGATCGCTTACTTTTAACCGCACCGATACAACAATGTTATGACGAAGGCCGACGATAAATCATTCACGTTCAAATCCGTGAAAATTTCGCAGTTTAATATTTTTACATACTCGCCGAGCTTCGAGGAGCGTGAAGTACGATACACTGAGGAGAACATTTTAAACAGAAAAAAAAATACCCGTCGGCGATAAAGACGATTGAAAGATCATTTTTTATTTTTTGCAGCAAACCGTCGAGCCTTTCATCCCATCGTAGCACGTCGAGTGATGAATCGACCGTGGAAATAATAACAACACCCTCATCATCGATATAAAATCGCATAAAGCCAGCGCTGTTTTTCTATAAATATTCGCCCTGAATAAATGCGCGTAGGATTTAAATTTGGATCGCGGGGAGCGTGAGAGCGAGCGGGACGGAGCGAGACTGACAGAGAGGGTCGAGGAGACTGTTGAGACGTGACACAGACCGTACCCGGCTGAAAGGAGGCGCACCGAACCAGTCTATTTTAATATTGTGCGCGAGTTTAACGCCGAGACGATTTCGTTTGACACACACTGTACGTCTCGTAAACAATCTGTTAACACGTATAACGACACCGGAATATTACACGATACGAAGAGATATTAATCTATCTACGTCACTATGGGTATACTACTGTCCAGATTTCGCGTGAGTAACTGTCGATAGTTTTTTCATCCAACGACTTATCTTGCGCTCTTATCAAACGTCATAATTTCCGGTGATGTCGACGACTTTGGAGGTTAATTCAACATTTGGCCAGAGTCGGCCCGATGTATGGACGGCGATGCGCCGATAACAGCTGGAACTCTCTTCAAAATCAGCGTCCTTTCGTATTTCGAAGAGAAGCGTGAAAAAAATCTATTTCAAGATCGTTCGATCTTCGAGTCTCTCTTTTTTTTAAAGGTTAACCGCGTCATTTTGAATAGTCTGAAAGGGCGCGAGTGCTTCGCACTCAGCAAAATAGAAAATTTTTCTCCCGTCGAAACTTTGAGCAATATTTTTTTTATCGTGTTTCTCTTTTTTTTATTCATTTATATTTTACCTGTGATCGAAGGCGTTGAGCCGTTTGACTTACGCACCGATTCGTCGCGCCGATTACCGGATGACACAGCGATTGTACGTTTCTCAAAAAAAAATATTTGGCAAAATATTTTTTGATCGTCACGCATTTCGAGCCACGCGAATGTCGGCTCAACTTTCGTGCGCCGACGACCTTATGTCGGTCAATTATCGTTACGAAAAATGATGACTCATCGGCGGGTCTGAGCTAAAGGAAATTTGCTTCGGCCTATTAGTTATTCAGATCATGTGTTCAGTTCCGGCTTTCAAAAGCTTCATTGTCATGCAAACTCATTCGAAGTAACCAAAGTTCGAGCGATGTAATTTTGTTGTGCAATGAAACCATGTAGCAATGGTTAGAGTCCGTCGATCGAGTCAATGGGGATCACGAGGGTATTTCGTTTGTTTCAGAAAAAGAAAACGACTATCGAGATTCTGGAAGACCTTGATACGGTAAGAAAAAAGTAAGAATTAATATTCATTCGGCTGTGATTAATTTGTGATTGTAATTTGCTTTCTTATCTCTTTTCCGGAGCAGAAGATAAAGGAGATACAACGTTATGGACAAACGACGGAGCAGAGACACAAAAAGATTGTTGGCACTCTCATCATCTACAGCGTGGTGCTTTATATCCTGGCGGCCCTAGTCTTCTACTTTTACTTTTTTCCGGCGTCATTGCGTGACAGATTTTTCTACATCACTCCTCTGCTCATCTTTCCCCTGCTGTAAGAAAATCACTGTTTTGTATCAACGAAACACACCAATGAACTTACTCGATTAATTTGTTTGCCACAATTTCGAAAATATATGTATATTTTTTAAAAATTATTTTTATTATATTTCCTTTATTTAAAATATTTATTTACATATGTATTTATTTCATTCACGGGATAAGCTCATTTGCAAAGAAAATATTGTTGTATTTAGTACAATGTATACAAGATATAAAAAACGAAAATCTCAACAAACGAAAAGACCATAGGAAATAATATTTACAGAAGAGAAATTTGGAAAATTAGTTAAAACAAATGTTTATTCGTAGAGAAGGACTCTAGTACAGTGAACTTTTACACGCAGAACTTATATAAGTATTTATTTTTTGCGTTTTTGTCAATTTTATGTGATACATTTTTTTATTCTCTTTTTGCAGAATAATTTTAACTAAGAGAATGGTGACGTGGTACTACAACCGGAAAATATCGCGGAATCAGGATAAGCTGAGTACGATGCAGGAGCAAAAAAAGAAGATACTCGACGACGTTACAGAAACCGAGACTTACAAGAAAGCTAAAGAGATTCTTTTGAAGTTTGCGCCTGATCAGCTTAGAATGACGCCGGTAAGCATGTAATTTATCGGTAGGCACGTTTCCAAATATATTTCTGCGATAAATTTCTCTTAAAGTTTGTGTAATATCGATCTTTTTTTCTTTACATTGCAGCTTTCACCACAGGTTTGTATTTTCGGGACGCTCGTGAAAATCGCGGGACTCGAGTATTTTTCAACGGGCTTCCTGTGTAACACGATTTTAATTTAGCAGGTAAACAGATCCGCCGTTGTGGAGAGTCCGCGTCGTCCCAGCACACCGCAGGCCGTCGTCGCGCCTTTGCCAGGCGCGAGCGAATTGCGGCGCCGCGCCGTTACAATCTCGAATTCATCGGCGAATGTGCAAACTGGTAGGCCCGCGAATACCGGTCTGGTACCGGTAGGTCTTGCTCCTGCGCAAACGCCGCTGCGACAAATACCCTTTCAAACGGGGGTGAGATCGCTTAACGCCTCGATGATCGGCCCTCGTTAGTATTTTCACTGACACCATGGAATCCGGACAGCGTTCGGCAAAACTTAAGATTTAGCTTCAGATTTTCATATTCAGATTATTCGTGAAAGAGATCGGATTGTTCTCATATCCGGGAAAAAGCAAAATATAATACGATATTGCATATGGAAAATATGCGAAATTGTCCAACACTGTCCGGAGCTAAGTTAATCAGCGTTGGCTTTGCTAACAAGTTTTCTTAAGGATGCTTTACACCACAATTCTCCACCAAAAGTTTAATTCGATAAAAATTTCAATACTTCGTCCTACGCCAAAAGTTTGGACAAAGTCACCTGTATTATTGGTGTCAAGACCTTTCATTTTGCATAACAATAATGCCAATAATTTATTAACAAATTATTCAAAATATTAATTGTAAAAAAAAAAAATTCAGCAAACCTTTTTTTCTCATTTTAAATGAATCGCTTGATTTTTTAGAATTCATATGAATTTTTTCGGAATTTTCTTACATTACACGGTTTTTTTTTATCAATGTTGAGGCTCGTATTTCGAATATGTTCCCTTATCACGATTCCACAGTCGACTTAAAAAGTTTCGAGACGATTATGGCGTTGAAAAAAGTGTTTAAACGAAAAATTCGAAAATGTAAGAAAAATTCTGAAAAAATTCATGCAGCATCGAAAAAATTCTTTTAAAAAGAGATTTTTTTTTACTAATTATTTGGTAAACAGTTTTTTTAAACAATTTGTTAAGAACTTTCTGACATTTTAATTATACAAAATTAATGTTCATGGCACCTTTGATACAGTTGATTTTTTCAGATATTTATACCATTAGGAAGTGTTAAAATTTTCGCTGAATCTCTCTTTTGGCTGTGAATTTACGTGTGATGTATCGTTGACACTGTCGATCGTGTTTACAAACCGCAGTAATTTCGATTGATCGTAGGATCACCGCTGCCGCGTCCAATACTTCCCCAACAGAGAAGTTACCTGGATCGCTTGGTGGAGTATCTCGTTGGCGACGGACCGTCAAATCGTTACGCGCTAATATGCTCAGTCTGCGACTCCCACAACGGAATGGCCCTTAAGGAAGAGTTCGAATATTTCGGTTTCCGCTGTTGCTACTGCAACTTCTGGAATCCGGCGAGAAAGCAGAAGCCCTCGGCACCGAAATTGGAGCACGATCACAATTCGCCATTCTCGTCTAGTCTGCAGTCGCCGAAGATCTCGGAACTCAACGCATCCTCCGCGTCCTCCGCGTCCTCGAGTTCAGGTATTTAAAAAAAATCTGTATGACTACACAGTTCCATAACTTCCTTGTCGAGCAACTTGACAAAAAAATCTCATTCCAGTAAAAAGTAGGTCCGAAAACTTGAACAATCCCATTTCTCCTTGCACCGAAGTTCAGATGCGTGTTGACGAATCGAGCCCAGAACCTTCCATTCCGTTTACCGTCAAACCTCCCGAAGCAATATCGCTCGACGCAAAGAGGCGCCGTCGAACGATATACCAGCTAAAACCCTACGATCCATCGGATGTCTATGAAGAATGTACATCCGAGACAATTTCTTCGAGTCCCAGACGAAGCCCGAATGCAACGTTGTCAAAATCACCCGGAAGTGTGCCAGGAGTCACTTTTTCCCTACAAGACTCACCCACTGACGAAACCTGCTCCGCAAATCATAGCAAATCCATTCTTCGATGTCCCAAGTGTCCCAAGCCATCGAGTATCGAGCATTAAGTTCCGACAATTTTTCGTACCATCAAATTGTCTGTGTACGGTTGAAAAAAAAAAAAAAACGAAATGATACATTAAACACTCGTTACAGATTCCGACATCGAGGTGGTAGAAAAACCGTCGGACAATTCGGATAACGAAGGGGAGAAGGAATCAGTCGCAGGGACGCAAAAATCGGAGGACAAGAGTTCATCGAGCGTTGAAGGTAGGCGAATTATTTCCGGTCTTCTTGAAACGACTGGTACGGTTTTCGCGACTCCTCGTAAAATTAAACTGAACGAGCCAATTCTCAATGTAGAGAAACTCACGGAAACCAAGGAGGATAGCAGCGTGCCGACGGAAGAGAAAAAAGAAGCGGATGCACAAAGCGAAGAAATGGAGGTGGACGAATCTCCGATGAAATAAGTGCTATGCGAATCGAAAGGCGGGAACTTTCTATGAAGAAAAACGAACAAACAAAAAAGAGCATTACCGACAGTGGCTTGGATTTTATATGAAACAAACAGAGGAGAAAACAAACACACACATTGTTCATAATTGTTAATCGTAACCATTCCAATTCATACGGCGACGGAGTTTATCGTCTCGAAAAAAAAATGCCGAAGTTTACATACGGCCAAGCTACTTTCGTACACACTCCGTTATAACTCCGGTACAGACTGATGTGTTCTCCGTTATTATCGCAACGAACGGTGAGCTGATTTTCTTCAATAATCGCATGATTATCAGATCGGCATTATTTGCTCTTTCGTTAAACGAAAGAGAAAAAAAATAATCGCCATGAGATTCGATGCGCGAATAACTCTTGTACATCGACACGATAAAAATTGGAAAAAAATCCGTGAAATTCTTGGAGCTGTTAAAGTTGAAGTAACCAGTTGAAACTGTGATTAAAAAAAAGAAAAAAAATTGTATTTATCTCAAGACTGCGTCCATCTTGTCAGTACACATTGCACTCGTAGACGTAGGGAACAGAGTGAAGGAGGGTTTTGTCAAATAGAATTTAGAGTGTGATGATTGAATTTTAGCAAACATATTGAACAAAAAACTAAAAACAAAAAAAAAACAAGAGAGAGTTAGCATTAACGCACTGTACATACCTTCGAACGAGAGAAAAAAAGAAACTTTTACAGTTTTCCAGATGCTTACAGGTAAAACTATTTATAAAGAAAATTAACAAAAGAAAAGAATACGATGAAAATGTTATCGGCACAATCCCGTTCGTCATTTGATTTCTTAGCGTTTTTTTTTTACCATGCCCGGTGACAATGTCTTTTGTCGTTTATTTATTTCTATTTAATATTAATAGTTTTGCCGTAGCCAATCATAATGAAGGATTGTTGTTCAGGCGAGGTGGTGAGGAACCGTACAAATGTGTGTTAGTAGCGAGCGACTGCCTGATCCTGTTAATTTTCAACGCTTGCTATAGGATTCTCTTCTACGTTAAACTAAACTTCTCGCTTTTTTTTGTGAAATAGCTTTAGGTATACGGCTTTGAAAAGGATTTTCTTCATTCGTGAAACAACTGATTTTCAAACACTGTTGAATATAAAATATAGTTTTGAAGGAAAAAAAAAATTTGATCAACGCGCCATTTATTCCCCTCCAAGTGGTTATTGCTAATTAACAAATATCGACATTATAGTAAAACTGTGTAAGTAAAATTTCATTATTTTTATAAAAAGTTCATTAAACATTAATAAAGAATATCTTTCTTACATATAGCTGGTGTTTGAATACATCGATTAAAAAAAAAATCGAATCTCAAAGGATCGATTATCGAATAGCGGTGTGAACGTTGCCGCCGCCTCGCAGTTTCGACACGCACGCCTGCGAACTGGTCTCAGTTTCTACCGTAAGAATAGTGCTCGGTCATCGACGAAACGCCGTTTGAGGTAAATCCGAATATAAAAGATGCATCGTCAATCATATTCCGACAATATATGTGAAAAATGTTTGCCCGTCTATCGAGCGTGAATTATCTATCAATAGTGTCGTGAATTTTTGTCTATTGTCACCGGCACAACCGATTCTCCGATCGTTGTCGAAACCGCGAGTGTTATCTTCTCCGCGATCGTAGCGACGAGTTTCTCGCGTGATTAACTGTGCAAATATGGCGAGCCAACGCCCGTATCGTCTAGTTTTAGCGTCCCAGCGTTATTCCTCGTACAAATGCCGTCGTTCACAAGTCAATTTAACTCGGGTGCGAACACTGCGAGACAATTAACACTGATAGTCCGCTTTGTCGGTAGCCATCGCGGCCAGGCCCGATAATGGGTGGGAAAAAAAAACAAAATGGCACGACCGCGTTATCCGCATTTTGCAAAAAACGCGATCTCCATTCATAATTTTAAGGAAAAAAAAAATCCTCAACCTCTTCGACTAAATTGAGGTTTTCATGGTTTAACAAAAAAAAAAAAATTTATTCAATCCCAGAATTACAAAGATGCCGGAACTGACCGAACTCGACAAAGCAGCGAGCTCCGAGCCTACCAAGGTGGAGGTCTCTGCTGCCGGATCCGGCACGGACTCGGATTCCGATGACTCCATTCCGGAACTGGAGGAGTCAGGAGCAGGCGGTGCGGTCGGCTACTCCAGAAGCGGCGCACTTCCCCTCGACGGCATCTCCAAGGCTAAGCAGAGCCGCAGTGAGAAAAAGGCCAGGAAGCTGATGAGCAAACTTGGTCTCAAGCTGGTAAAAAAAAATCTAAAAATAAATTTATGAAATTTCCTTTGCGTTCTCTGAATTATTAATAGATTTTTTTTCTTCTCTTCTTTCCTCAAAGGTCCAAGGCGTCAACAGGGTGACTATTCGCAAGTCCAAGAACATTCTCTTCGTTATCAACAAACCAGATGTTCTGAAGAATCCTGCCTCAGACACCTACATAGTTTTTGGCGAAGCTAAGGTGAATGTTACAAAAAATTTTGCAGCCTCACCCTTTTCAACAGATTCACTGCTTATGAGAAAAATAATTATACAAAAAAGAGACGTTTTTAAAAATACATACATAAAAAAAGACATATATATATATGTATATATATGAAATATGTATATATATATATAAGATGCAAAATTTCATATGTGGAGTTGCCAACTTGTAGCAGTGAATCTCTCGATTTCCGACACAACATGATGATTTCTAAAATGGTTTCAAAATTATATCTGAAATATAATGCTGATAACCTTGGCAGACTGAAATGGCTGAAGTTAGAAAATAAAGCGAAATTTACATGGATGTTAAACGCTAATCGAACGATGTTTCAACTACACAGATCGAGGATCTGAGCCAGCAAGCTCAGGTCGCGGCTGCTGAGAAGTTTAAGGAGCCTCCGGTAATCCCTGCGACCGAGGCCGGTGGCAGTACGACGGTGAGACAACTCTCATAATCCAATCGACGGAAAACTCGAGTTCACGGTTTTCTTATGTTCTTACCAATTCGTTTTCAGGTTGTGGCACCCATTCAAGAAGAATCGGAAGAGGAAGTGGACGAAACGGGTGTGGAGGAGAAGGACGTGGAGCTGGTAATGTGCCAAGCCAACGTCTCTCGAGGGAAAGCTATCAAGGCGCTCAAAAACAACGAGAACGACATTGTCAACGCCATTATGGTAAGTTCGTCACAAAGTAAAACGGTCATTCATTTAAAAGAAAAAAAAATAAAAAAATCCAATGATGAAAAACGTGAAGGTTTCGCAAATTAATTTCACAGGCAGATTACATTATAATGTTGAAAATCTTGGCAGACTGAGCCCGACTGCTCATCTAGTGCTAATTTATCGAAATACGTATTTCATAAAATTAAACGATTTTTATTTTTTTTATTCCAGGAGTTGACAATGTGATGAAGCTGCTTAGGAGTAAGGTGCGTCGCGCGTTAGCTCGCGTCCTAAAGTCACAATTTCATCATCGATCACACACAGCCCGTCATTATTCTTCTTTATTTCAACGAGTTGCAAGAAAATGAAACGACATAAGGAAAAAAAAACACACAAAATAACAAAAAAATATGGGAATGGCAGAATCGACCCGAGGTCGTCTCGTATTTCAATCGGCAAATCTACATGTATATACATAATTCATACAAAAAAAAAGAAAAAAAAATTAAATAAACACGCTAACATAAATTGTATGGCGAAGTAAACCTGCTCCCCATTGCAGAGAATTTCAGCTGCCTCGGGGGAGGAGCGATTCAGCGGGGGTCTTCTATATTCGTCGACCGCTTTGCAGTCTCGAGAGAATCTCGTCTGATCGGTTTAGTGTCAGGCGAGAAGCTTTCCGATGCGGAAATACAATCTGTGCAGGAGATTTTTTGGCTTGAACCATTCACGTATGGGATCCTTGTTTATCAAGAACTTAAAATTTGCCAATACGCAACTTTCAAATGATATGAATAACAAGTTGATGCCCTAAAAAAAATTAAAAAATTTAGACATGTGTGAAGAATATTTATTACGAATATCAGTTTTAAGCACATCGTTTTTGTGATGGCATTGTTCGATTGCTCTCGGCAAAAGCCTCCGGTACTTTAAAGTTTATCATTTAAGGAGGGAGTTTCGCTGCGCGCTGACTTCGCATAAGTTCGACAACAATAAGAGAAAATTGTAAGTACTTCTTGAAGGTGTAAAAATTTGAAAAAAATCATGTATACTAAAGGTACTGAGAAGATTAATTTTGCATAATAATAATTGCAAAATGTTATTAACAAATTCATCAAAA
>JAPYZC010003624.1:0-27492 GCA_030522665.1 Ichneumoninae sp. A BG-2022a | reverse complement strand
AATTGCATCAACAGGCTTTTTTTGGTTCAAATTCGAAAAAAATCCTTTGAATATCCCTCTGAGTTAAAAAAATGTCACGCATATCAAATGGTCTTTGAGTTCTCGTTCACTGCACCTTCAACCCTGAAGGCTTAACCGAGCAAAAGGATGTGCTCAATTTTGAAATGCCGCCTCATTAGACAAGTTCAAAGGTGTTTGCAATAACGTTGTTAATACATAGTACTGCAAAAACAAGTAACCTTTAGGAATGACGTGAGGCTGAACAAGCCGCGAAAGCTCAACGAGTATGTCGCGCAGTTAGTCGTGCCACCGGCTTCCCTTTTTAGCCATATACCGAGAAAATGACGACACTACAGTGTAGTACAGTGTACGCGAGGGCGAGCGTTAGATTTTGATAGGCCATTAGACACTGTAGAGTGCGGAAAGGGTCTCGTCGTCTGGCTTCGCTCTCGGAAGAGCTGCAGCTACTGCCACTACCGTTGGCGTATACCCGACCGAGCGGCCACACTAAAGTATACTTCTAACGAGCTGTTTGCTGAAACGTGCACTTCAGCCTCGCCGGCTGTCCACCTACCTCATCTTCGCTGCACTGCCGGCGTTTTCCCTCGCTCCGTTCCAACTCTCTCTATTTTTCTCTCTTTCTCTCTCCATCTCTCTCACTATCATCTGACAGTGTACGCCCAGGTTATGCCTTCAAGAAGAGGTAGAGGTCTACCTAAGAGCGTCGGAAGTGCACTGGAGGCGCGAATACTTCCGGTCGAAGCAGCCTTCAGCCAAATGACCGCCGGGCAAGCACGAGCGTACATGCTCGAGCACCGTCTCAACGTTCAGAGTGAAGAGAACTCCAATTTCGTCTTTTTGGCATGCCCAAAAAAACGCAAGTCTTCTGCCATTATTCTGTAAAAGTATCGGAAAGGGTCGCCAAATGAAGCCAGAATTCAATACCAAAATTACATTTTATATATGTAATGTATGTAGATGACACATGGGGAAAGTCACTGCGTTTTCGGACGGGACAGACAAACGGATGGACGGACGTAAAGACGGAAATGGTAAAATGCTTCTTTTCATTCTAGGACACGTAAAGCATATTTCTAGACTGTAATCTGACAGACCAATTTTTCTGTATTACTCTTCCTTGCATGCTTCGTATGTGATAAGAAAAAAAAAATTCTTGTCCAAATTAACCCTTAACATTGATCCAACAACTCTTCCGTAATCTGGTTAAAAAATATACAGTTTTTTAAATCTGATGTCAGAGATACATTGAACAATAATTCAAAGTCTCGAAACTCCATATTCGATAACAAAAAAAAGGCTCGTTCGCAATAAATAATAAACCAACAAAACTTTCTTGTCCAATTGCGTTTTCACGAACCTATGAAGTTATGACTGACGATACTCATATAATATAATTATTTTCACATAATTTAATTATATAATTAACAGTGATTCGAATAGTCAAAACGCTATATTTGATAACAAAAAATTGTCCCGTTCACGATAAATAATAAACCAGAAAAACTTTCTTGTCCAATTGCGTTTTCCCGAAGCTATGAAGTTATGGCTGACGATACTCATATAATTTAATTATGTTAATGCAACACGGTGAGATTGTATCGCACGGGCGAGTGACATCGTTGTTACGTCGTCGGCGAACAGTATACACATTCACGCCCATCCTCGGATTGATGTAACCCCGGCCCCGCGTAAATGGCCGTAATTCGTCCCTTTGAAAAGGGTAATTCGTGCCGCGCGAATGCCACGACTGCCGTGCCCGCTGCTTCCGATGGTTGCGTCCTCGTCGTTTCTCGCGCACGTGTGCGACGAGTCGGCCATACGCGCTTTCCATCTCCGTACCAGCGCTGAAACATCCAGTGTGCACTTATACACGGCGAAAGTACCGCGCGCGGCGCAACCGAGAGTCGACCATCGGGCTCGTGACAAAGCGCGTCGCGTACCCGACGCGCCCCCGACGTTGTACAAAACTCCGATGGTGTTTGTAACTCCCCGTGACGTTGCCGCACACACGGTATCAACAATGCGTTCGTACACCGTGGCCAGCGCCCGTTTCCAACAGTGAATACGACTTCTGGGTGGTAGGTCGTAATTACCATAAGTCGTGAAATATGACTTCATGATGACGCGAACGTGCAACAAATGAAACAGCCGGTACGAGACTCAGCCGCAACCGTGTTGGGCGCAATAAACCCAACCTCCGGATTTCATACTCGCACACAACCCTGTTAGGACTCTTCTGCCGTTGCATCCTCGGTTTTTCATTTTTTTTTCGTCTCTATCTCGCTTCGTTTCTTTTATTTTCGCCAGCACCCTCGCAATCCGCAAAGAGCTCGCCGCCTCTCGCAGCGTGTGCAAGGGTCCCCCAATGACCCTCGTATTCGAGGTTCGAAAAATCACAGCTGCCTACTCGGACCCTCCCCTCACCCGGTTCGCCCCGATCTCTTAGCCCCGACTTCACCGCCTTCTATCATTATCCCCATCTTCGTATACCGTGCGTGGACTTTGCACTTTTTTTGTTGTTTTTCGTTATCCGTACACCCGGAATTAAAAAGAACAAGTGCGAGAGCGTTAAAAGAGACTCGCGGGCTTCGGGAGTCCGCATCGGGAATCTTTCTCATTACCGGCTGCGATCTCGACGACGATTGGGACGGCGTCCACTTGTGCATCAAAGACATCCTGCATTTGTCCTTGGTTCCCGATCTCTTATCGACGACTGACCGACTATAGCTGGGGGACAATCTAGTCGAGTTCACTGTAATTTATACTCGTCTTTTACCTGATGGAAATTTTTTGCGTTAGGTTCGGGCCTGCTCAGGTCCTCTCAAATCTTACTGGGGCCTGATGTTATACACTAAAGTTTCTACCTAGGTTGTTTTTAGACGAATCGGCATTTTTTTTTCGTTTCTTGTTGATAAATTTTCTGAAATGTAAAGCATCGCACTTCCTTCACTTACAGAATACAATTTTACAAGTGAACAATTTATTTTCGCCAAAGATGAAATTTGATTCATGCATTTGATGTCTTCATAGTCATATATGTGTTGGTGTCCCCGTCCTGAACGTCATTGTCGAAGAGCGTAATTTATTTCCAAAAGCCGCAAATTCTTCGCTTCGCGGTAGGCATGTTAAAAAAATATATTTTCCATATCACCCCTTATGGCAGACGATAAAGTTGACTTGTTATACGAGAATCGGAGTTGCTGCACACATAGATAAAAAAATCTGTTATAGTCGCAATCTTCCTGATGTAATAATCTTACCAATTTTTTGATAAAATGTTCAAGTTCTCGACTCCGCTCAATTTTTTGAGATGCAACGTACAAAAAAAAAATGATTTATCAAAAACTTTATCAGCTCAGTCCAATCACATTTTCAGTCATACGTTCGGTATTCAAAAACTCTCCGAACAAAATAAGCTTTTCTCGTCTCGCAATCCGATTGAAACATCTCGCAATCCTATCTTCGCGCCAACATTGGCTTACAATTTTCAATACTGTATAATGCCGCGAGATTAATAAACACACCCCTGTAAATCTCGCTATCGCGTGAATATCCCCGGGAAAAGAATCCCCGGATCGTGCAAAAGAATTCTCAGTAAATTGTGAACACGAAGCTTCAGCGTGGATACAGCGTATCCGGTGAATTAAGTGCGGCTCGACGGGCACTCGCTCCCTTTCCCGAAGTGAAAAGTCTTAGCGAACAATGTGGTAAGTGTATAGGTACGTCTGAAAAGTTTTGAAGCGTAAGAGTCGAGTGGCTACTCGGACTAATGCTACTGGGGTGGAAAAGACCGTTAGCGAGACGCGGTCGAATAAAGTCGAGGTTGACAAGCCGGATAAGCCGAAAAGGTGTTCGCGGTGGATGCTGCGAAAAGTATTGAGACTCCCCGGCGTTGCGAGGGATAAAGAAGTGGACGAATGGGAAAAGCTCCCCGAGTGTACGTCACCTTCCCTGTACTTTGATCTCCCATATATCTATATATACTCGAGCGCGATCGCGACTTTCTTCATCCCTCGGTTCTCTTCTCTTCGCGGATCCCTTCAATGGCGCAGAGGGAATTTCGTGGTTTTTCCTCACCCGCCACCCACCCAAAGAGCCTTAACTCTCCCATTCGATCGTACAGCCCATAAAACCGCGCGGCTCTGTATAGATATACGCAATGGGAACACTCTCGAGCGATTTATGCACCGCTGCGAATACGGGAAAAGCCATTTATCTTCGGCAACAGTGACGCGAAACGTGGAAGCTTTTCCGATTGCTGAACTTATATTCTTGAAATTAGGTGCATTAGCAGAGCGCGATCAGCGTTTCCCGCGCCACTGTCTCGCGCCACCAACTGAGTGGAAAAAATATATGGAAAATATATTTTTGCCAAAGATTTCTGTGTTTTGCATATATAAGATATGTCGACCGTTAAAAGACGAAAGGGCGAGTCATGATTCGTTTCTTAGAAGCCAATATCTGAGGCGTAAATATGTAAAATAAATTGTAAATTTGATGTACTGGAACTTGAAATTTGCTAACATTACTTACATTAGTTGAACAGTAATGTACTTTGCAAAATAAAAATATCAGATATTAAAATTGCAAAGCTTTTGTCGGAAATTTTTTCTTAAACAAAAATTTTACTGTAGAATTGCACCACACATTTCTTTGAAATTTCAGAAACAGTTTATGTAAAAAAGCATGCAATACCGGTCATTCATTTTCAAACGACATTTTTAACAGTGTAGGGTAATTGAGGATGATAAGGCTAATCGTTATATCTTCTCACGATGCGGTTTAAGGCTTTGCGAAATATTCCCGTCGGTAACAAAACCTGTAATGAATGCCGTTGCGAGACCACGAACGGCTGAGGAAAAAGAAAATTGTCTTTCCCCGGTAATTGGCACAGGCAGGGAACGACAATTTTCTTTTTCCCCAGCTGTCTGACTGCAGCATTCATTACAGTTTTTGTTACCAGCTGAGCGCTGGATGGATGGGAGAGTATACCAGATCACCTTAACTTCACAAACCCACAATGAAATTCCGCCCGAACTGGCACGATCTGGCTATGCCGGAGAGCGTTTCGTATAGGAATGAGGGCAACACCCCGGAATTTCCGGGGTGACATAGCCAATCAAATAGTTTTTTTTTTCTCGGGCTACCATGCGAAAGTATTTAAGGTAGCCTGACACACTAGTCAAATGAGTGCTAAATTTTTACTATTGCTTACCCAAAATTGTATGCATTCATTGACGCTGTACGAGGTTGATTTGTATTATTGCACATGTCCTCAACAAACAGAAATACTAATCTTGCAAGATTGTCTTGCAAGCACAACAACTGGTCAATGCAAATTTCCATGATAGTACATTTTTGTAGGGTTTTTCAAAGTAAAATCCATATTTTTAAAACTTTGTTCTACAAATTCACCAAGTAGATTGTTTCAGGTTTAATCATTTGAAACATACGGCTCGTTGTATAAACGTTCATTTTTTTCGCTTGGACAAACTACTGCAATTTTGAGGGTCCAAAACTATTTAAAAAATCTACTTGGTCAATTTGTAGAGCAAAGTTTAAGAAACAAAATGAGGCAGCATTTCGTCACTAAGTATAAGAATAATAATAATAATTGACGTTCTTACACTTTGCTTTCCCTGTACTATATTCATGTTCATATAAGCCCATTTCCCGTCTACCCACTCGTGCGTCGCTATCTCCTCTATCTTTCGTATTATAGAGCTTTCGCTCATCTTTCCGTCCATGCTGTCACGTCGTTACTCCGCCCGTTCATACCCACTCTTAATGGCAAAACGATTTCCCCGGGCTTCCGCAATATTCGTCGAATCGATGCCCCGGAGGGCTTCTAGAAGCTTTCCGCGAGGTTATTGGTCGTTCGGCGCCGTGCGTGCGCGGAATGCCGAATTACCGTCATGCTCTCGAGATTCGAGCCGTCGGAGCTGAGTTAGAATGCAAGTGCGCCTAAAGAAATGTGTGACATTCTAAAATAAAAAAAAAAAACCAAAAGCAATTTTACCGATCGATAGCAAGCTTGTTCGATTTTTTTTCCTCCTGTTCGTACTTCTTTCATATTAATTTATTCGCTTTGTGCCACTCGCGTGTAAGAGAGCTTTTTCGCAGCGGCGAGCCTCGCGTGAAACGCTTTTTTCCAGCAGCGACGGGGATCCCTTTAGAGTAGCGACTGTTCTCGTGTGGTCAACGAAAAAGAGCGTTGCAAAAATTTCATCGGTTCCACTGAAAACTTCAATGGAGGCCAGCCAGTGGTTGCAAAGCAAATAGCCCGGGGACATTAACTATTAAATTAAAGGCAACTTATTGAATCGTAAAAATTCGGCTGGCTTCTCGAATTCGATGGGTAATTAAAAATGTCACCTGTAAAAAGATTCAAATTTTTATGGCCGAGATAATTACTTTATCGGTTGGTCAGACGAAAATCCATAAACCTTTCAGCCGGATATCTCAGCTCCTTTGTTTTTAGATACAATGTTGCCAGTTTAGAAAAACGCTCATTTCCTAAAACGTGGATTGGAGTCAGAAAAAAAAATTGAACAACGTCAATACTAGTCGGATTTCGCCACTTGTCGCAGCTTCCTTCATAGATAAAAGGCGAACGAACGAAAAATAAATCATTCGCGGTAATCCCAATAATCTACTAAAGTTCTCCTGTTCATCGATCGGTGGATCATTAACAAAAAAATGTAAACACTCGACCATAAACTTACCATCGAGAGCCCCAGTAAGTAATCAATAGTGGAGCGGCAAACATATTTTCAAGCATATTACGTAATGTTTAGTATGAGAGCGAGGAAACAAATGTAAACGATCCAAATGTAACCTCCCCTTTTCGTCGATCAATAGATCAATTAGCAAACAAATATAAACGCTCGACTATAAAGTTATCATCGAGCCCCGGTAAGTAATCAGTAGTGGAGGGGAAAACATATTTACACACATGTCGCGTAATGTGCAGCGTGTACGAGAACGAGAAAACAAATGTAAACGATCCAAATGTAAGCTCACCGTTTCGTCGATCAATAGATCATTAGCGTACAAATATAACCCATCGACTGCAAAATTCTTACCGAGATTCGCAGCAAGTAATCGATAATGGTGCGAAAAACATATTTACAAGTATATCACGTAATGTTTAGCGCGTATGAGAACGAGAAAACAAATGTAAACGATCCAAACGTAAGCTCACCTTTTCGTCGATCAATAGATCATTAGCAAACAAATGTAACCCGTCGACTGCAAAATGAATACCGAGATTCCCAACAAGTAATCAATAATGGTGCAAAAAACATATTTACAAGTGTATCACGTAATGTTTAGCGCGTATGAGAACGAGAAAACAAAAGTAAACGATCCAAATGTAAGCTCACCTTTTCGTCGATCAATAGATCATTAGCAAACAAATGTAACCCGTCGACTGCAAAATGAATACCGAGATTCCCAGCAAGAAACAAATGGTGGTACGGAAAACATATTTGCGCGTATATCGCGTAACGCGCATCGTGTACGAGAACGAGAAAACACGAACTCCAGAATCTATTAACGCCATATTCATGTAAAGCTCGAGCTTCGCGGTTGTGGTTTCGCCGTGCGCACCCCAGTACACAGGGAATCCGGTAGTCGCTGCGCAACCCTTACTATTTCCTCGGTACTCTCTGTCTCTGCGACCGTAATACATACTTTGGAAGTCCTTCTCTGCGTCCGATTAACATCAGTCAGATAGGACGGGGGCGCGAGGGCTTGAAAGCGCACTTTGCGAAACGGGCAGCAAACTCGGAAGAGCTTACAGTGTACCTTTACCGTAGGTGCTTGGCGGATGATGCACCGGCGGTGCGCGTGCTCTTTGATATCTCGTGGAAGCAGCAAAGAGCACAAGGATCGTGGCACGACTACGACGATGACATAAGAGACGACGTCGGAATACCCGCCCTCGAGCCACGTGACATTATGTGTACTATAAAGCGCAGTATTTATGAGCGGGAGAACGTATCAACGTCTTTTCGTCGAGCTTCAACGAGGCCGATGGAAATCCTGATGTACTCATAACGCTTCAATGCCCGGGGAAGGATATTCCGCGTAAAGAGACACGAGTCTTTCTCCCTCCTTGAATTTCTCATTTCAATCCGCTTCGGCGAATTAAACTTTTCTGGATTTACGAAAGGTAGTTTAATAAAAAAACCTTCAGTGACATGGTCGCGAAGAAATGCGCTGAAGTAAATGGGAGTTCTTGATGTACTGCATACATGTGAATTTTTCGAAGCGGAAGTTAAGTAACAGCGAAAGTTTCGTATTTTTCTCTAGAATATATGTCGAATGTGGACTATGACAGAAATGGGTGAATTACGGGAATATAGGAAAGTGGGTAAAAGTGGGACGTCTCAAATGTATTTGAACTGGATCCGGAGTGTACTGGAGTGGATCCGAGGCAGATTCGTGGTCTTCGAATAACATTCCTGGATGGTGAATCTGCAGAATAGAGGACAAGCTGTAATACCGTGCTTGGTACATATACTATGTATACTATATATAGTACATGTACCGTATATACCTATCCGTAGTATAGAATAGGGTAAAAGTGGGGAATATGGCCCGGTCCATATATCATTGATTTACGTGTTAATGGAGGTGGTCCATATTCACCACTTTTCCCCTATACGATATATAGTGTAACGACCGGGCGAATGAATAACGCGTGCATTTAGTTTGGGGGCGGATATTATTAGTACAAGATCGATCTCATATCGATCGTCCGTTCGTTCGTCTAATGTCAAACCTAACTAATACCGTGTGTCTTAACGAATAGTCAGCTACGATATTCGTTACAATAGATAACATTTCTTGTTGGGCTGATATGTTGGGTCCGACTCAATACCGGGGTTGGGCGAATACCGACTTGAGCGCCGGGCGAGTACACGACCCTCGGCAATTGGTGCGAGCCCGTAGCCGTGCCGGTGGTTGAATCTCACCTCGATACCCGTATTCGTATAAATTGCAAGCCCCCAATTGGTCGACTAACCGGTACAGGGTAGCTCAATTTGCAACATAGGATAAAACCCAGTTCATCCAAAGAATCTTTTCGTCTCTACATCCTCGATTACAGATTTTTTTAAAATAAATATTTCCAAGCTAGAAGTTGTTAAAATACTTGTAAGACCGGTACAGCGTAAATTTTATATTTTTCTCCGCAAACTATCTCGAATGCAGACAGCAATAGAAACGTGTAGATTGCAGGAATATATGAAAGTGGGTAAAAGTAAGCGCGTAACACATCTCAAATGTGTTTGGAGTGGCTCCGGCGCGCACTGCAGTGAACTCGAGACAGATTCATGGTCTTCGAATAACATTCGCAGACGGTGAATCTACGGACTAGAGGACAGGCTCTAATACCGTGCGCGGTACAGGCGCCGGCGATAACATTTCTCATCGGGCCGATATGTCGGGTCCGACTCAATGCCGGGGTCGGGCCGATACCGGCTTGAGCGTCGGGCCAGTACAAGACTCTCTTGATGCCGCAATTGGTGCGTAAATCTCACCTCGATATATTCGTATAAAATCCAAACCCCCAATCGGTCGAATAACCGGTACAGGGTAACTCAATTTGCAACATATAAAACCCAGCTCAGCCAAGAGTCTTTCGGTCTCTCCGTCCTCGATTACAGATTATTTTTTTATTATTTTTTTTTTTATAAATATTTCCGAGCAAGAAGTTGTTAAAATCCTTCCGAGACCGGTCTTGTGTGCGAAAGACACGTCGATACTCTCATCGACTTCTCAATTAAGTTCCCCTGCCATCGATAAACTCACGCGGCATAGGAAAATTGAATGGATATACGTTCCCGCGGAGCTGTTCCCGATAGTCGAGGACCAAGCGTGGTCATAAAAATTAAATTGGCTTCGTAGAAAATCGACTCTCAGGCTTGTGCCTTGACGGCGCTCGATACCCAGTTCTCGCGCTGTCCGCGCGACTAATCTTGTCCACATAGTGGTGCGGCAATGAATGCGGAGAGAACGGGCGGCGCGCAGACCAGAAGCGGTTGAGAGAGACGCGAAGAGCGGCAACGGGGGATCCTATCAAGTTTTCGCATGATAGCGCTTGAAAGGAGAGGCTCGAGGGCTAAATGCAATCTGCGACTATTGACGCGCCAGCAACGGTAAAACTAGAACGCGCAAAGCCCTCCCATCCTCCTTCCTCTGTACCTCATCTATGAATTAGCGTTTGGCGAAATCGTATTACAATGTTCTTTTTTATTTGATTCTTTATTTTTTTATATATTTATTTTTTTTTTACTAATGCTGATGGAGAAAAAAGTATACAGACTGAAGCGATTTCGGGCAGTGGATGTTCAGTGACCTAAATAACATCGATTCGATTAAAATCGACCACGCGCGCGCAGGCCGACCCTATTCAGAAACGATTCGATTAACTTTTCCATCGTTCGGAGCGAGTGAAATACACGAGATTATTACATCGGTCATTTTATCACTTATATCAATATTGGATTCCGTAAATTTGACTATTCCGAAAGGTCGCAAAAATCGTATTTCATTGGGCCCCGACTCCATTGTGACTGCGAATTTTATTAATCGCAGGCGAGATAGCCTGGCGAAACGGAATTCCGAGACGGAACCAACGATTTTTATCAATTTTTCGCGGAAAATTAAAAAAAAAAGAAAAATAAGATAAAAATAAAATAAAAAAGATACCGGCCGGTCTTACCCCGTGGTTGAGTTCCGCCCCGATCTCCACCACGTCGACAATTTTACGGTCCGTCTCGCTTGGTTGATTCTTTTCTTTTCGATTTTTACTACTTTTTACTACGTTTCGTAATTTTTATTTTTTTCGTCGCACCAAATTCAATTAAAATAAAAATTTTTTTAATTAGAGGGTTGAGCGAGCCCGCGTAGGAGCTCACTCGGAATAAATTCGATGACGTCCCGCCGATCAGTCTCGTGGCTAATTTAATTGACGGAGCGTCGACGTGGTGAGATAATTGTCCGATGAAGCTCCGGGATCGCGTCCTAAATTCCGAGGGCCGCGAAACACCGACATCGCGGTGCACCTGCGGGAAGCTTGGGCGCGATCTTAATAGCCTTTTGCGCTGTGCAGAAGTCTTCGTCGGTTACAGCGGCGGTAGCACGGTCATCGGACCTCCGCTAAAGCCTCGGCATAAATAAAGCCTCGTTGCCGCCCCCTGGAAAAAGCCCTCCATCGAACTAACCAAGAGGCAACCCACTCAAGAATTAATAGCTTCCCGTTCTTATATACTTACCCGAGACGCTGGAAAATAAAAAAAAAAACCCGCGCTTCCATAGTTTCCAAGACGCACATCTTTTGCTCACTCCCCTTTTTCGGTCTTCCTCTTCCTCCTCTTCGCTCTTGGCGAACTCGTCCTCAGCGACTCGTACTTCCGCCGAGAGTCAATTTAATTTCGCAAACCTTCACTGAAAATACACTCGAATTCATCTTTCAGTTTGTGCGAAAAAAAAAATCGAATTTTATTATTCTCCGTTCGATGCAGCGCTTTCTTAGAGCACTTTTGTCAGAAGTAGGACACGAGTGAAGAATACATCCGAGTTCCAATGGGGAATTCCACGCAAACAAATTTCCGACTTGGTAAGAACGTTCTCCCGATGATCAAGATTGATCGCAAAAGCATTCGTCCTTTTCGCCCTCTAACGGCGCGTGTAACGGGAATGTACGTACGCGAAATAACAATCGGCACAAAACCCTCGAAAGTGGATGGGCTCTTGGCCTCTTTTTCACCGGGGCCAAGGCGAGTGCGCATCCGGCCTTCGAACCGGCATGAAGACTCTTAGCTCCGTCGATAACATACCGGCTCAGCATGACTTGTGACGAAAATTATTGTAACAAATTAACACATTAAATTTATAATTTGTTCTTTGGAAACATTACCTTTTCATTTTATATTGCGAAGTGTGAGTTTAAAAATTCAATGAAGATACATTTTGAAAACTATACTAAAATTAATGTTTCTAAGACCTTTCAACAAGTAAATAATAATTAATATTGCCAAGAGGGAATTTAATGGTGCAATATTAATTTCCTTTTATAAATTTCAGAAGATTTGTTTTATTTTGTCTTGTAACTTGCGATGATAAATTCAACGACATGGATCGCTTTAAGATTTAACGTTACTTGTGCCGCTGTCCGAGAACGAATAATCTACTTGCGCTTATCTCGCGAATTTTTGGTTGTCGAAAACCACTCGAGAGTCCCGTCAGACGAGAGGACAAGGTCCAATCGTCATCCCTTCTCCTGTAATTTCAACTCGCTTGAATTTCTACAATTGTTTCACTCGTTTCTCTCGATCCTACATATATATATATATAATCGCTCCAAATTAAAAATAACCTCTACAGAATATCTGATTTTTTTTTATTTCCACATACAGAATCTCTGATTAAAAAAAATTATTTCCACGTAACGGAAGGGTTGACAGTGAAGCGTGCGATAGTCGTCGCAAAGCTTGTCGAGCTGCAAACATTTACGAGGCGTACACGTTTCACGGCTCGCAATCACCGCGAGCCGATAGGACGCTCTTCGTTAACAAGGGATTGTCGTGACACGCGGAAGGATTTTCATGTTCCAGTGCTTTCGAAAGCCTCCGCCGGAAAGTCGATGGAAAGGAGGAAAGCTCGATTGGGAAATACAAGAGGGGAAAATCAGTTCATGAACTGACTCGATCGATCACTGCTCAACGGTCATCCAGAGATGAGCGACAAACACATCCATGGTTCCGTGTCTACGATGGTGAATACATCTACAAACGCGGCACGTAGTAAATGTACGGCCGGGAAATCCAATATCTGGACCAGCCGAAATCATTCGATTTCCATCGCGCCACTACACCGGAATCACATCCATCCTCTTCGCTATATCGGATAAGGATGCCTCGTGACTTCCCGGGGGGCACGCTTCCGCTTGTCAGCTGGGATAGAGCCGTTCTCCTGCATTGCTGCAGCTACTGCTGCTGGTTCTGCTTCTGCCGTGGACGCCGTCACGAGTTGGTACATCGATATTTCACAATAACGCGACCGAGAAATATATACCGGAGGTCGGGGGTCGGAATCTCTGTACACTGGCGCATTCTCCCGCAGTGCACGTGGACATCGGACGTAAGGCGTATTACAAGCAGTCGGACCATGCATCGGCATGTGGGAAGATCGATGGGGAAAGATTCTCCCGGCTTTGGCACGGTATTTTACATTTTTTCGTCACGGAAACGATGTACGCTTAAGAAAATTTTCCGGACGTGTCGCGAAGAAATTTGACGAAGCGTCTGTTGATTGTTCGTTATATGTACATTGTTAAATTTTTTTTTTGAAAATTATTGAACAGTACAGGAAGCTTTTTTACATAAACTGTTTCTGAAATTTCAGACACATGTGCGTTGTAATTTTACAGTAAAATTAGGATTTTTCATACAAATATTTATAAATTTCAAGCAAAAGATTTGTAACTTTAATATCTGGTACTTTTATTTTACAAACAAAGTACATCAAGGTTCAATTAATGTAAGTAATGTTAGTAAATGTCAAGTTTCAGTCCATTAAATTTACAATTTATTTTTACAGTGTAGGTTTTTGACATTCTCGAAAAAGTTTCGTTGCTGCTCTGACTGCTGCTTGACGAGGTATTAAAAAATGGCAGCTACGAGTTTAGTTCGGGCGTTGATTTGTTTCCTTTGATGTTATCAACGAATATTCGTCTACGAAGAAGCCGGAATTTGTTGGCATAATTTTATGCGGTATTAAACATTACTTTGTTCGATGCATGTGTGAAAATTTAATTTGCAATCCAATTTGTGTACTAACTGGAATTGTGTGGAACTCAAATTTGATTGAAACATTTTTTTTTATACTATATTTCGCCCTTTCATTTACTCATCAATGAAAGTACATTAAATTTTATACATTATTTAGACTTTTCTCTTTTTGCATTTTCCAAACATGATTTCCAATAATGTCTTCGTTAATTTTTCGGTATTTATATCATTTTTTAATTAAGGTAAAATTTTCATCGCTGCTTCGTCGCCGGCTTGACGCGATATTGAAATATAACAGCTGCGAATTTGATTCATGCATTGATTTTCACTTTGTTTCTGTAATCGAGGAATATTTCTCTACGCGGAAGCCGACATTTATTGGCATAATTCCATACAGTATTAAATATTACTTGTTCGATGCATCGGCAATTATGGCACACAAATTTGATTGCAAATTAAATTTTCTTTCAAAAATCGATGAGAGTTCAATAAAATTTGATTGGTTTTTTTTTGTATCTTGCAAAAATAATTGCCAATAAAGCCAAAAAGTTGAATGACTTTGCCAAACCGACGCAAATATCCTTCATAATATTTTATTTTCTTCGAGAGACAAACCAGTCAGCCGGTCGCCGACCTCGGTGAGAGGCGAGTGACCAGTGTGGGTGCCAGGGATGATGGAAGCGAACTTTGACCGCTCTTCCGTCGCGATATTGCCAGGGGAACTCTCTCCGGCCGAGGAGGCGAAAAGATAGTCCGTGCAGTATCAACTTTTCAACACTCCCCGGGACAACTTCGCGAGGAAGTTTGAACGAAAGTCAAATAGCGTCGGTCCTCGGTGGACGTCGTACCTTCCCTCCTCGCCAAAATACATCGAAGCTCTATCGCGGGTGTGGCGGAAGGTACTCGAGAAAGCGTCGTCCGTTTCGCCCGGAAGTTCCGGGGGACGAAAGAGGGTCGAAGTTCGACGCCGGGAACTTCGCCGGGAAGTCGTCGAAACGGGAACAATTCCAAACGAAAAAAGGGACTGGAAAAGGACTAAAAATGTTATAATACAAATAAAAATATCGAAACTTTGTATAATAAATATAAAAAAATAAATAAAGTAGAAACTGGCGGTTCGTGTAGTGCGCGAGATGACGGCAACCCGGGAACTCATATTTCCACGGCCAGCAGATTGAAACGTCTCGTTTGTCACGTACGACATTGTAACGACGTCGATTTTGCGGTGAGCCGCACGTGCACACATACACGCTCTCGGCAACACGAGTGTCGTAGCCGAGAGAAAGCACGAAACGGGAGAACTCGCTGGTAGCTCGGGAGTGTTATTGCTCGCTCGAATCACAAGGATGGGAAGTCCAAGGATGGGACGCGACGAACCCGAGTTAGTCAAGTGCATGTACGACTTTTCTCGAACGGACTGCGGAGCGAAGTCAGCGGCGACCGAGCTATCGGTCGAAGTGGATACAGTTAGTGGTCAGACACGGCTGTGGCCTGGCGCGTCATAACTCGGCCAACTTAACACGAACGTCACGCAAACCTCTTCTCCAATTATTATAGACGCTTACAAAGTACCCTATAAAAGTATGTCGTAAAATATGAGGAAATCAATAGTGTAACATGAAAGCCTTCCGACGGGAATAACACTCATAGTGTTAAAATTCCCCAAGAATGATTTCTCGCTGTATTTCAGCTCGGCTGTGTACAAGTTTTATTTCAATTTTTTTTTACATTAAAAGAGAAAACTGTCGTTGCTAAACGATACGATAGAAGAACGTCAAATAATTTATAGAAAAGGGAGAGGTCAATTTTATTTTGCCATTTTTTTTAAATACCCTATTGAATCCTCGCTGAAAACCGCTTCTCCAATTATTAGAAACGCTTGAAAAGTGCCCCAAAAAAGAATGTCGTAAAAATGCGGAAATCAGTAATAGTACACTGGAAAAAAAATTCGCTTGCTGGCTGCCGATGAAAAAAATGTTTGTTTCAATTCTACTTTCAATTCTTACAATTCCATATTTCAATCCGGTATGAAATTGTACGAATTCAGAGTAGAATTGAAACAACGTTTTTACTTCATTGGCAGCCTGCAAGCAAATTTTACTTGATTCAATGATTTTTTTTTCTGTGTAGAGAAATAGGACAATATAAATGCCCTCCGAGACGAATATACGTAGAAACAAATTACACTTATAGTCTTCGTCGCAGAAAAAAAAGTTGTTAGAACGTCATTTAATTTTCCCATTTCCAAAAATACATTGTAATACTTAAGAGCCGGTTACGAAGTCGACCGAATATACGTTAACGATATTAACTAAACCATAAGAATAAGGTTTGAAAAAAGTCGTACGAATAAACGTAAGGGTAATTTCCATCTTGGCTAGGTGGCAAGTGTCTGACGTGACGGAACGCGAAACGGTACGTACCGCTTCGAAAACATTCTCTCGCTACTTTGCATTCTCGCGTTAATGAACATTCCTCGAGAGTCCCTGCCAAGCCCTCCGCGACGACCCTACATACACGCCTCTATATCCCACGGTATAAACTCGAGTGAACTTCTGCGCTCTCCAAAACTTTCCAGCCTCTTCGTGTGCCTGTCATCCGTTCATTCATCACGAGAAGAGCGAGCGTGCAGCGAATGGTTAAAGGTTATGAGAGCGATCTTTTTTAGACCTAAAAGGTAAAAAAAAATGCTTGTCCTATTTTATAAGACACGGGAATAATTTTACGATTTTTTTGAAACTCGTCAATGAACGGGTTCGTCAAGCCTGCATATCAAATCCAACAATTATAGTCAACCTGTAAAAGCCGTCCGAATCGAGATCGAGGTTGAAGTCATAGGCGAGATTTGCATCTTACTCCGCCGCGTTGGCCGCTGTCGCGGTAGCTCGTTACTTGTAATCTCGTTCGATCTCGATCACATGCAAGATCATCGACTTGCATATCCTCCGGTTAGTAATCGCGATAGAATGAGATATACCTGCTAGCTCCCTCAACCCTCCCCCCCTCACCGTTCCCCCGAGGGATCGAGAATTGTGTAAGTACAACGCGCTGGAAGAAGACTTCTCGTCTCAAAGTAGCACTTCGGCTCCTACGATCGATCGAATAAATCTTCGCTCGCGGTCACGCGATGATTGCAACTTTGCCGTGGCGGAGAATATCACAGATCTCTCCCTCGATGTAACACCATAGGGTACAATGTGGTTAATGTCGGCCGACACAGTAAGATGAACCACTGCGTGTCGATACAAACGCGGATTAAAAAAAAATCTGAAACTTCGTTCACCTGTATTTATTGGTAATAGAGAGGTATTTTTATTGTTAAACCTTGCTACTGATGAGACTTAAAAATATCGTAAAAACGGAATACGAAATAAGGTCTATTATTAGTCGGATAAGATGGATCAGTGCATTACGTTGGAGAAAAAAAAATCCTGGAAATATTTCAATGCCAGCCCTTTAAAAAGGGTGTTTCCGGGTACCTATTCTTCCCACCGAAGTGGGATTTTCCTGCGGGAGAGCAGATACGAGCCCAAACTTTTTATCACCCTGAAGATATCTGCATGAGACAACGTGTCACCAAGTTATAACGGTTGTGTCTTTCATCGCACAAACTTCACTCGGCTAAGTTCACGTAGAGCATAAAATTCTACAAGTGAGCAATTTTTTTCCTAAAGTAGTGCATTGACAGAGTCTTGCCAGAGATGAAATTTGATGTCATGAAGATATCTTCAAGATCATAACTTTTTAGTGACCAATATTCACCACTTTTACCCTACCATAATAGAAATTTTGGACCGTCAAATCAGGGCCTGATAAGACCCTATCAGGTCTTCGTGTAATGCTCAAAAATTTCCACCTGAATGTATTTCGTGTGTGGAATTTTCCGGTCGCAGTTACGTGTTACCAACAAATACGGATGTTATATATTCCTACTCGAATGAGTTCCATATCCGAAGCCCTCCTTGGCGTCGTTGCGTTGAATTCTCTAGTGGGACGTTTCTCCGTGCTAAGCACTCGCTCCAGTTGATGTCGTCGGGGTAGTGCACTGGGGTAAAATGAATTCCATTGGGCTCCCGGTCGTCTACTCGACCAGCTGTGGAAGAGCATCGTTCGTTTTTCCTTTTGCCTTGTGCCACTGCGATATACGTACGGGGCCAATTAGACGTGGAACGCGAAGCATCCTCGACGTAACGTATTTATGCACACGCGTCGCCGATCCCGCTCGCGACCGCTCTCACTGCACTCAACTCTCGTTGCACCCAACACGGCAAAGAGCGTTCGTTCCCTATCTGGTTCGCTCACCCACAGCCATTTCCTCCTTCGCGTCCCGTGTAATCCGATATGCTGATGCGTGCACCAGCAGCAGTTCGCTTGCTTGCATCTACAATATATATCATATATCATTATATTAAAAATCTCGCCGTGTAAAGAATTAAGGGACAGAATATTTCAACCTTGGGGGTCTTCTTCATCGTGAACGGAGAGGCTCTCATTTCATGAAGTTTCATGAAGACCCTTTTCTCTTTTATGGCAAAGGAAATGGTCAGCTTCATAAAAAGTTAGCTTCTTCCCGTTTTGTGAATCTGCACCCAGAACAAAAAATTTATTTGACGGCCACCGTTTATTAAGATTAAGTAAAATATTTATTTTATTTAAGTAACTATTTACTTAATTCAAATAAATATTTATTTAAATCAAATAAATATTTTACTTAAACTTAATAAACGGTGGCCGTCAAATAAATTTTTTTTCTGGGTGTGACCTCCCAGGCTAAAATATTCTAAGTTCCCCTCATTCCAAAATTGCCCGCTGCCCCTGCCCAGACCCTGACCATTCTAAGTCCCCTTGGGCTCCTGTCTAGGCTTTGATTATTTTACGTCTTTAGGAGACTCTTCATGCGAGCGCGAACCATCAGAAGCACTAGTATCATATATATACTTTCAGGGCTCGAGCGCTCGCTGAAATTTTATGACATTGATGGAGAGGTTCTAAGGGACTTGGAAAATATCCATAATTCTATGCGAGCGCGCGAAGGTCACTTGAGTCCTGCCACTGGGTGTCGTTTCACGCCGGTCTTCCAGAATTTGTGTGATATAGACTGAGGGAAGGATATTACAAAAATTACGAGCTGCCCAAGGAAAATTACCATAGTGCAGTAGGACGGAATGAGAGCGCCACCTATGGCAGAAAGTGCCATCATTTTCCAAGAAAGTGCCATCATTTTCCAAGAAACTGGCAATAAGTTTCCAATAATTTTAACCACAATATGTACGCAAAAACTTATAAATCTGGCACTTCCTGGCATAGTGTTGCGCCATAGTTCCGTACTAGCATGTGCCATGGTCATTTTTACTGGTCCCTTCTATCGGTGTACGATGAAAATAACATTGTTTTTGTCATATAGGCCGCAAGGTTGTTTTTTTGTACTCGCGATAAATTTTTACCGAGATAATCGCGTGAGTGTTATTTTTATTTCCCTGAGCGTCGGTCGAGGTCGTAGAATAAAAAATGACTCGACGGGACGCTGTTCAAGGCGACCGAACGAGTGAACGTTTCACTCGTTGAATCGGTAATTGACATGAGCTTCCAGGAAACTGGTAATAAAAGTTTTCAAGAATTTTTGCCATTACACCTACAAAAAATTCTTATGATTCCGGCACTTAGTGCCATAGGGTTGAGCCATAGTTCCGTATTACCATGTGCTATGGTAATTTTTCTCAAGCCGTATGGTCGTTTTTATTGGTTGTTTCAATCGGTGTACGAAAAAATTACAATCTTTGTTTTTTTGTACTCGCGATAAAATTTTGCCGAGGTAACCGCGTGGGTGGTATTATTTTTATTTCACCGATCGTCGGTCGACGTCGTGGAATAAAAAATGACCGGACAGGACGATGTTTAAGGCTATCGAACGAGTGAGCGTTTCACTCGTTGAATTGGTAATTGATATGAGCTTCCAGGAAACTGGTAATAAAAGCTTCCAAGAATTTTTGTCATTACACCTACAAAAAATTTGTATGAAACCGTCACTTCTTTCCATAGGGTTGAGCCATAGTTGAGTGTTACCATGTGCTATGATAATTTTTCTCAAGCCGTATGGTCGTCTTTATTGGTTTTTTCAACCGGTGTACGAAAAAATTACAATCTACGTTTTTTTATACTCTCGATAAAATTTTACCGAGATAACCGCGTGGGTGGTGTTATTTTTATTTCACCGATCGTCGGTCGAGGTCGTGGAATAAAAAATGACCGGACAGGACGATGTTTAAGGCTATCGAAAGAGTGAGCGTATCACTCGTTGAATCGGCAATCGAATCCGACGTGACGAAGCTGATACAACCTGACGTACATATACGCGCGGGAAAGGACAGCAAAGTATACGATAAACTGTATCGTATAATCCGAGGTGGGGAGGAGGTGGAGGGCAGATGAGTCTGTATAGTGCATTGAGGGTCGCAGTGTCTCGTCTGTGAGCTATACTCGCAGCCTCGCCGTAATTGACCTATCGATTCTCACGTAATCCAGACCAGCCTCCGGACAAGCTTCGTTATTGGATTTTCGTTAGCCCCGTACGTATTATACTCTTCTCCATCCACCTCCTATCATTGTCATTTTCTCCTCGACTATCAACACCGCTGCGGCTCGATTTAACAAGGCTCTTCCGTTTATTCGCGCCAACCACGCCGCTTGATTATTTCTTGAGACAACGAGGAACTTAATTTACCGACCATAGCTATTGCCGATAGTATGAGTTTAAAGGATTAAAAAAAATAATTATTGTGGACTAAAAAGTAAACGTTTTTAATGTGCTTGAAGTTTTCTCTTGGAACGGAACTCCAGCAAAAATATCGGACACGTCCAAGTTGCTACTGGCGTAACCGCGACGGGTGATTTTCTCATCGTACTCGCTTGCACGTCAAATTACTTGTCGTTTAATTATTTGGAGTAAAATTATGAACGATTTAGATGGACTTTTCCATCCACCGCCTATCGTTGTCGTCTTCTCCTCGACTATCAAAGTTTTAACAAGGCTCTGACGTTTATCCGCATCAACTACGCCGCTCGATTATTTCTTGGAGACACCGCGGAACTTAATTTGCCGGTCGTAGCTGTTGCGCTCGTATGAGTTCAGGTGATTTTTTTTTTTTTTTTACTGTGGACTGAAAGGTAAACGTTTTCTGCAAAGATAACGGACATGTCCGAGTCGCTACTGGCGTAACCGCGACGTGAGGTTTTCTCATTGTATTTTTTCACGTCACTTAATTAAACCTGTCGTTTAATTACTTGGAGAAAAATTACCAACGATTTAACGGACCTTTTGGATTTTCGAGAAATGATTTACTGTCGTCACTGGTGCGGGAGCTTCCATTTGGAGTCGTCCCACGAGCTTCAGCAAATTTATCTCTCAGTGGCCTCACTTTAATGGTTTCACAACTCGCGTTAACCTCTCGTCACTCTCATATTCGAGTTACCGACGATTACGGTGAATAGAAGAATATTTAAAAAAAACTAAAAAAATAAAAATAAAAACATTTTGTGTAAAATAACGCGTTTAAGAAAAAAGGAAATTGTTGCCAAGTCATCTCGCGCATACGAGTTTCCTTAACCGGAGTATTTTTTTAACATTCTGTTACTGTTTTTACATTAAATATTTTGTGATAAAAAAAGTGCTCGCCAGACATTGTCAAGAGTACATCTCGCGTGCCCCGCACGTATCGCAGTTAAATAAACGAACCCTATGTAAAAGAAGGAAGACATACGTGACGTAATTTGACGTCGGACAGGTACACATCGGTTTTTTTTTAGTTCATTTCTTTTTTTGCGACGACCTACGCGAAGAATTATTCTTTCCCTCGTAACGTTCGCCCTCCCATTGCCGGGTTGCAGATTCGCCGTCGTGGTTTCCAACCGCCACGGTCGTCCCGTTTTTTCCCGGCGTGTCCACCTTGCAAAAACACCCTCGAGCTTCGTGGAACTCGGTCCCCTCTGCGCCGAGCGAGCCATAAGTTTCGTTCACCTCGTGCCAAAAGAGATAATAATAAAAAATAAAAAATAAAAATGTTGGCAAAAAAATAAACGAATTTTTTTCTTTTTTTAAAGCAAAGAAAATATAACAAAAATTTACTAACAGAGGGAAGGAATATGAACGTGGCAAAAAATATTCAGAGAATGAAAGAGAGTAACGAGCGAGTGCGAACTCCACGCCGTTCACACACTCACACACTCACACACATAGAGAGAGAGACACAGGCCAAAGAGGAACACTCGAGAGAACTACTGGCTATTCTTCGCCGCACGCTGTTCCGCGCCACAATGGCGTATGAAATTATAAGTGCCGCAGGATAGAAGGTATGGACGTGGATGATAGAAGCATGCGGCTGGAAAGGAGTGAACCCGCGCCGTTCTCTGTGCGAATAGTGTATTTTATATATAGAGCTACCGTGGCTCTCCGCGGGCCGTGGCGACGGGAGTGCGGAAGGGACGGATGGGGAACATAGGCGTGCATAGGATGCAAGCTGCGGCACGGATGATGCACCTAAGGGAAATCCTCCCGATGTGTATAGTACCTGTATTACTCCGCCGTGTGTACTCTTCTCGAACTTCGAGAACCCGCTGCTGCAGCTTCGACCGGCAACCGACCGCCACCGCTGCCATTATCTCATTTTTATTCATTCCCCACATTGTTTCTGAATTGCCGGTTGTCCGCCTTGTACTTCCATTTATCATTCTATTTTTTTTTCCTTTTTTTTACCACCTTCTCTCGATCTTCGTCTCCGGCTTCATTGCGCGTCCCGAAGCACACGCTCGTTCACTTCTCTTAGCTCAAAGCCGCTCTTTGTGTCGTTCGCACTCGTTCATATTTGCACCGTTCGCTCCGCGTCGTTTGACGATTTAGGATGAGATACCGAAGAGTCTAATTTTTTTTTTGCTGATGCGGTGCGTCAGAAACAACTCATTCCATCTCACCGGGGATGGAATGAATTGTAGACTGTAAAACAAATTTTTGTTGAAAATTAATTGATGGTATTGGAAGCTTTTTTCAAATAAACTGTTGATGAAATTTCAAAGACATGTGCGTTGAAATTTTACAGTAAATGTTTTAATTTTTCTGTAAATTTCAGTTTGTTTAAATTTCTGTAAGTTTCAAACAAAAGACTTATATAATTTTTATATCTGGTATTTTTATTTTTCGAAGAAGTACATTAATCTTCAATTAATGTAAGTAATGCAACCAAATTCCAAGTTCGAGTACGTTAAATTTACAATTAATGTTTACAGTGTATTCGTAGAAAGAACATTTCGACGTATCTGTACGAATTTTTTCAGAAACTTTCAACCATATTTTTTTCTCGAAATTTACAGTCACATGTATTAAGGTTCACAACGCAGCGTGTGATGTATCAATTTTCTGACGTATTGGAATTTCTTAATTATTCAAATACTCTTACCATTTATTATCCGTGCAAGTCCTCCACGAAACGTCCCGTACAAAGTCCTCAGCGATAAGAAAAAAAAGATGTTTTCGTACATAATGAAATAGCAGTCTAAAAAATCGATTTCACGTCCGCGAAAACCGTTTCGGCGTGATTCACCAAGGAAATGCATTCGATAGTACGGAATCCATTGATGGTAGGGAGTGAGCGCGACTTCGACTACTGTCGTTCGATACGGCACACAGAGCAGCAATCGAGAGGATCACTGCGCACCGGTTATTGTTAACCCGTGAATACATATTTGCATAATGGCAGCCCTCGGTACGTCCGAATAACTCTCTCGTTCACTACCAAACTTAGGTATATATCCAACTGTATACTCGTATACGGTATCCTCGGAACACTTCAAAATATGACTTATGGGGTCTCGGGAGCCGCCCGTCTGCGCGAATTGTATATCTTTAAACGAGACGAGAAACTAGAACTTTACCCCCCTCTCTAAGAGGAAAATGTTTCAATCATCGCGGCTCACAATTCGAAGACAGAAAGTTACACCTATTTGTATCTCACCATTCTTACCAAGACGAACGGACTTGTATACGGTTTATTCGGAACATTTGCACTCAGAAAAACAATTTATTTGCCCAACACCCGCAAATAAATATTTATTTTTATTAAATGAATATTTATTTTTTGAGGCGTCGGTCACCTAAATTATTTTTCTGGGTGTCAAAGTATGACTTATGGGCTCTCGGAAGTCTCCCCTCTGGGAGAATTGTTTACCATTAAACGAGACGAGAAACTAGAATTTTACTGCTCTTCTAAAATGAAAATGTTTCAATCATCGAAGCTCACCATTCGAAGACAGAAATTATACCCAATTGCATCGTACCATTCTTACCGCCTAAGGCGGACGAACGAACGGACATACTCATATATACAGTACACTCGGAACACTTCAAAATATGACTTATGGGGTCTCGAGAGCCTCACCTCTACGAGAATTGCATACCTTCAACTCAGGAACTAGAATTTCACTCCCCTCTCTAAAAGGAAAATGTTTCAATCATCGGAGCTCGGAATTCCAAGACAGTTACACCCAATTACATCTCACTATTCATACCGCCTGAGACGGACAGACGGACAGAGGTGTTCATTAGTCGTGAATCGGTCATTGCAATTATCTCGCTTAGTGGAAACAATTTGCACGTTACGGCGGACGAAAGAGTACCCTGAAGTGTCGTGTCTATAGCGTAATACATCTACTCTCGTCTACGCGACGCGTCGAGGTAGGTCGCTTTTTGCATATACATATCTACACACCAGTATGTACATACACACGACCCAGCCGCTGATTGTATACAGGAAGCGTTGAGGAAGGGCGAAACGAGCCTCGAAACCCAGCGTCTCCTCGTCTCCGCATGCATCCGCCCTACGGGAATGCGGTCTTATCTCGTTCCCTCGTAAAACTCAAGCGTGACACGAGCAGTTCTGCTACTCCCCGTCGCCTGAAATCGTAAAAAAGTAGAAGCCTTCGCTCTCCGGTGGTTCCCAGCAGCGGATGGAAGGCGCAACGATATATACGCAATCTGCATTCTACCTAGCAAGCTGCTATTCTCTCCTGCTAATGCTGCAGCCGCCACCGACAGCGCAGCTTCGGGCGCTTATCGAGGGGGATTGCGGTGGCTTATGCTCGCGGTTAATGCGCTACATGTTTTATGATCCGGATGCGACGACCAGACGCTTCGTGTCCTCTGCTCCGCTACTCGTCAATTTGCATACGTCCCGTTTCGGCGATTAATAAGCGCCGACGATATAGATGTGCAAATACACGAGGCAGCTCGATAACGAATATAAATCAAGGTTTACGAGGGCGTATTAAATCGGCAAGGAATTCCGTTCGTCCCATGGCGAATGAGCCTAATTGCATTGTCGGGTTGGAGAACTGTATTACGATCGGCGAAGCGGTACAGCCAATTTTTTTGTTCTCGCTCGAGGAAACCTTACTGTGGGATTCAGAAGTCTTCTTCTACTCAATTTGGCCGAGAACCGAATGGAATGGAGAGCGCTCGAGCTGGCCGCTAGGAAAAGCCGGCCGGCCAATACACGAAATTTTTAAGTCCGACATTGTTTTATCGATGTGTAATGGTGTTTGTCGGATTATTTTCAGGCGCAACATAGTTTCGATCGGTAACTAGGCATCTATTTTTAAATTGAAACTTTAGTCTTACAAGAATCTTAGCTACAAAATGTTCTTAGAGTACACTATCGAAGGATTCCAAAAAACTGTTGGTATTGGTATTGGGTGCTGGTTCACCATTATTTGAGCCTATACAAAGAATTTCTGAATCGTCGAAAAGGTTTTTCACAGAAAAGTCCGACTTCCAAGTGTCACCTTGGGGAAGATTTGGCTGGGTCAGGCTACAGACAAATTTCAACCGTATAATTCCTTTATGTGTGAGGTTTGTACCGCGAGCAGTAACCATGTCTTTGCCGTTTATCGGCAACTTCTTTATTATGCGATGGTTTTATCTCATCATATTTGTAATTGAGCGTTTGCCTGTATTTATATGAGTAAATAAATAAATAATTAACCGATCTCCGAGGCGCTGATAAGGCCCTTGTCAAGCCCTGATGTAACGCTCTAAAATGTCTGCAAACTCGAAGTATTGTCCAAACAGCGACGAAACTTGAACGTCGTCCAGCTTTCCGATAGAGTTGTTCATTTTATTCTGCCCCCTGCGCAATATATATGCCTCGTATCGATCTTCAACTTCTGTACTATGCAATGGGTTTATCTCATCCTACCTGTAATTGGGCGTTCACCTGTATTTGTATGAGTAAATAAATAAATAATTAACCGATCTCCGAGGTACTGATGAGGCCCTTATCAAGCCCCGATGTAACGCTCTAAAATGTCTGAAAACTCGAAGTATTATCCAAATAGCGACGAAACTTGAACGTTGCCCAGCTTTCCGATAGAGTTGTTCATTTTATTCTGCCTCCTGCGCAATATATATGGCTCATATCGATCTTCAATTTCCAACGAGTCCGTTCCTTTGCTCCGCGTGTATCCTCGGCAGTCTCCATCTCTTTCTTTCTCAATCTATCCTCGTCGTTTGCCATCCCCCGAGAATCCCTCGATCCTTGCTCGCCCGGTGCTATAAAGCCCGTGCACCTACCTCGCCTGGGCTCGCTTCTGCTAACGACCCTCGTCAGGATTTCTTCTGGCCGGGCGAGCAAACTGTCATCCACCTGGCTCTCTCGCCGGCCGGGTTTCCATACCCGATGCTGTACAGCGGATACAGAGAGATGGAAGAACCGCGACGGTGTACGAGGAGACACTTTGCGTTCCTACGTGCTGAACTATAAATCGTACTCTCCGACGGATGCGCAGTCTCCAACCTACGTCGGGATAATATCTTCGTGAGTCTTTTGTCGTGCGTTCGACGTCACGATGACGCGGGAAGAATTATACCCGGACATGAGTTTCCGCAGCTATCCGATTCGCTTTGCACATTAGCTACGCAGGGATATCAGCTTTTGCTCTGGGTATCGCGAGTAAAAAAACCAACTTCGGTCTGTCATCCATTGATCAACGCCGCGAAACCCGCGAAACGATATCAACCCCTAAGAAGTTGCTGGGTCACCGTATATGTCGACACTTGAGATTTTTGTATCGCAGCATATCGCAGGTGTTGTCGTCTTATTCGTGCCGTGATCGGTCACGGATGATGTGACCGAACGAAGAACGCGATGCGCGAGAGAACTCCATCTGACCTTGGCTTCGTTATCAAAATCATGGTATGGTGACAGATACGTCACTTCCGGTCGAGAGTGAGATTTTCAAACCGAAAGTGACGTAGGGGAGACCAGAGACAAAAGTAACACGGGTCAATTGTAACAAGCGGCTGCGCAACGCTGCGCATGATCGAACGCATCGGATATGAAGTGAGCAACATTATAGACATCACCTTATGGCCATGCAATCACCTCATAGCTGACTTTTCAAAAGTACCAATTCGCCGAAACCAAATGTGATTCGCGAGCGCAGAAGTGATTTTTCGGCTGTTCGGATCGCATCAGCTAGGCAACACAATACTAGCTGTTAGTGCAAACAAGCGCAAGGAATTGAAAGGTACATTTTTGCAGAACGTTTTGATCGTTGAGACGATCCGTTTCAGATTGTTATTAACCGATGCCACAATAACTTTGCTAATAATCATGTGTGGGGTCGA
>JAPYZC010003623.1:0-22292 GCA_030522665.1 Ichneumoninae sp. A BG-2022a | reverse complement strand
CGAAATTGATTTGTTAATTTTTCTGAATACGTATGAATTTTTTCAGAATTTTATCTAATACTTGAAAATTACGATTTTAAACAAATTTTAACATAAAGGCAACGAATTACATTTTAGGATCAATATTATGGACGAACAATCTTATCAGCATCTTCCATAAGCTTGATTTTTTTCAGATTTTTATCCGATCGAGGAGTGTTTGTAATTCTCTTTTATTCCTCTCAAACTTAGTCGGCGTCAGTCATTGCGCTAGAACTACCTTAAACGTTTACAACTTTGCTGCGCCTTTATATTGCGAGCTGTGCATCAGTTCCGATTCTAGAGTCAATGTTGGAACATCGTGAAGTCTCAAAAAACAAATCGTAAATTAACCAATAAAGTTAATGTTTATATGAAGTGGTGTGTTACTTTTTAAATATATAATAGTAGTACAAGTTTGAATTGAGTATGTTATCCGTGTTATCAAAGTTTTCGCTTATCCGACGTACGCTCTCCCCACATTACCTCGGATAACCGGGGTTCTACTGTACATCCCGATAGCCACGCATCGTTTTCTCACGCCACGTCCGACACCGTTACGTATGTCGCTAGTGTGTATTTTTTTTTTTTTTAATTCGTTTTATTTCGTAATTGCGTTTCGCTCACGCATCTTTACGCACGAACAGTACGAGACTCGTAGCTAAATGTACCACGCGCCAAGAATGATGCTCCATATTATGCTCGACAAGTTGACACCTCTCTCTACGACTCGAATACGTTGGGTTATATACTCTTCCTCATTAGACTCGTCCACATCCGGGGAAGCATTGAGAATGGTATGTTGAAACGAAAATTCATTTTTTTTTCTCTCATTTTTGAATCTTAAAATTTTTTTCTCTTTAATATATATATATTTTTTTATATAATCTGTGATCTGGCTTTTGAGCAGCCCGATTCTTTCGTTGCATTCCGAGACTTGATAATATTTTGTTTCAATTAGTGTTAGCCATCGCTTAACTGCGGGCAATTTATTAACATGTATATACGTTTTGACACAGTGAATATAAATAAGTCTCGGAACGCAGCGAGGTAAAAACAATGAAAAAAAAAATGAGGGGGGTTTGAACGATTATTGAACGATGCATAAAAAAAACAATAATAACGTGCGTATCCTCGAGAGTGATTGGTTATCGCTGACACGATAGTCGCATTACCATGATCAATGACAAACCAGAGCCCCCCGAGCCTCATTCTCGTCATACAATTGAAATAAAGGAATCGCACCTCATATTCGAGTGTCAGCTAATCCGATGTCACCGAATGGTGGAATGGAATAAATAAATAAAAAAAAAGAAAAAAAAAATTAATCGAGAACTTTGTATAGTTGGGCAAAGTGGACGAATTAATCCAAGCAAGCAAGCACGGTCAGAAACATTTAAAACCAAAACGACATTTCTCCCCAGACCGAAAATTGCTCTTGTATAGAAAATTACCAGTTATCGTTACTAATGTGTCCACAATATTAATGGCAGCCGTATCTTTGTTCTTGTTTGTTCCCGGTCCCGCTCGCTCGGCTATACGTGCTCTGGTTCGTCATTGTTCTGTGTGTACCTACTACTACTACCTTCACGAACGGATTTGGGGGTCCATCCACACTTGGCTCCGCTCTCTATCTGTGTGTCCGCCTCCTCCACGTCAATTGGTTCGTAAACGGATATTATTTTTAAAACAAAACAACAAACATTGGGTTCAATTTTTTTTTTAATAACGGTGATTGGTTTAAAATTTATGTTCAATATTTTTTGCCTGCAAATATTCAATGAAAACGATTTAAAAAAAATCAATCAAATAAATGACAAACTAACCGAAATATAAATAAAATGTTAAACGATTGCAAAAAAAAAAAAAACAACAAAAAATCGCGTGAAATCGATAAAGGCCAGCAATCGGCGATACTCGCGATGCGGCTGTCCCATCCGTTGCACAGCAGCCTGCTGCCGCCGGGAATTTGTTACACGTGCGACGTATGCGGCAAGACACTCTCAACGAAGTTGACGCTGAAGCGTCACAAGGAGCAGCAGCACTTTCAGCCGTTGAACAGCGCGTTGTGCGTGCTGTGTAACAAAGTTTTCAGAACGCTAAACAGCCTTAACAATCACAAGAGCATCTATCATCGTAGGCAAAAGTAGACGACAGCGGGGCCGTTATTGTCGGGAGCCTCGAAGGACGATTCGTCGCCGATCGACGGAGCGGCGAAACGCAGCGATCGGCGCATCCTCCGACGGTGATGAGCCCTCCGCGACGACCGCGACGGAGGGAACGATTTAAAACAGTGCTTCCAAATTTGTGACGAGATTGAAGGGATGACTGATCGGGGTGTCGCACTGATTTGTTACGGAGTATAGAAGAGATCGACTGTTTTGTCATAGGAGTGAAAACACGCGAGAGGCCCAGAGACTGGATCAATCCCGCGATGGCCGCAACGAGCTTTGTCGTCAGAAATCTATACGAAAAATCGTCACAAATCCAGCGACCGGGAATGGCGTGTCATTTGTTGTTTTTGCTCACACGCACACACACACACACACGGACACCGACACATACACACACGGAGACAGGAGAGCACGCGCCCGTGACATTCATTATTTCATCTCTCTGTAATAAATGATGTACAGTGTAGCGTTTGCGAGTTGCCTGGGCACACGAGGTATAAGGACGAAGTGTTGTTATACAGCGCGGTTTAAATCGCGGACTATTAGTTAGGCTCTGTTAATGAAGATGATTATGAGGGAAGGAAAAAAAAGGGAGATTAAATTAAATAAAAAAAAAAAAACTTCCAGGTGTCGAAGACGCCATCGTCCAACTAACTTTAGGAAGATTTAAAAAAATGAAAGAAAAAACATTCACACGCTAAAAGACTGTAAGAAACAAAAACAAACGTTTATTGCCCACAAGACTCAAGATGTTTTTTTTTCTATATATATATATATATATTTTTTTTTTGTAATTGTTTCGAGACTTAAAGTATCGAGAAAGTGCGAGAGGCAAACATATATATATAACGAGCGCGGAAATATAACGCGATTTATAATCGCGAAGCTGCAACGTATTTATTGTGCGTTATCTTAAACCGAGGCTCAGTGAGCTTTCGAATGAAGTCATTCGGGATACTAATTGATCTTTCGGTAAACGTATTTTTGTTTTTGTTTTAGTTTTTTTTTTTTTTTTAGCGTTACGTTGTTGCTTCGCGTTAAATCGAGAAACTCGAGATGCAATGATATAATATATACGGATATGCGGAGTGGTTGAGAATCAAAGCGTTCGACGAGATGTTTGTCGAACTTTCGCCCCTGGCGCGATCTCGCATTGTTTACAAATTTTTAACAAACAAAAAAATCGGATTTATCGAGTGTTCTTCAAAATAACTATGAAACTTTTTTTTTTTGCTATTGTTCATTTTATCTTAGATGTTTATCTAAAAGTTAGCGAAGAATTGGAGGAAAAGTGAAAATAAATTTGCCAATGAAAAATACGAGAACGATTTAAAAGAAAGCTTCGATTCTGCACCACTCTGCATATATATTTTATCTTAAATATATTCATTCCATATGAAAAATGCTTTAAGGGGGTACCATATTTCGTGGAGGCGTGTTTTATTTATGCGTCTAGTATACCGGGCTTTACGTAAAGTACCTTATATTATTATTATTATTAAATATTATTGCTATTATTATTATTGCACAATTGTTCTATTTTTTGTCGTTACGTGTTATCGCGCTGTCTGAACGTGAACAAAATTTTGTCATCAACCGTTCGTGAAGTTTGTCATGCAAATATTCTCGAGTGGCTTCGCGGCAATGATCGTTCAGAGCTGTGTTTTTTTTTTAACCTACGTACGTAGTTATCGAATTTACATTACTCGTCCACGAAAACTCCACGAGGAAGTCGTTAAGAATTTTCATACCGTTATCGACAAGCCGTAACTCCATATAATCATACCGGTTCACGCTTAATACACGTAAGAGGAGAAAAATGAAATAACGTGAGAAATTTGTTTTTCACCAGTTCGACAAGAATGACGGTCCATTGATACTGACAGATAAACTTGTGTACCGAAATAGTAATAGCCTCATATGCACATTAGCCGAACTGCATACATATATATTTTAGTAGAACTTTCATAAGAAACTATTGTCAAAGCCTCCTCGATAATCGGCAACGTTCTCGCGAAGGATTAATAATCGCACCTTTCCAATGTCCGAATTAAATTAGCGGATCTACAGAGATTTTTATGGATCGGCGATTTTTTGCGCGAATATCGGGAAGCCTTTGGTGCGACTCGATCGATAAACTTTACGGACAGCTTAGGCTCCTGTCATAGTGACTAATCGTAGCAAGCTGGAATTTTACAGCCCCCGCGACCCCGTTTTCCCCGCCCAACGAACAACATAAATACAATACGGTATATGTTATATTTTACAGGAAACATACCGATATTTGTGCATCGATATATTGGAATACACGAGACACACGAGTAAAACACACACACCGACACTATACAGTCACAAAGACGTTAACACATTTATTTATAGCTAGGCTATGATAGATTAATTGTAGGGTATGTTCAATTGAGCGCTCCGACCAGCACATATTTTTTCGAGGCTACATGTTGTATCGAAGAAGCAAAAAAAAAAAAGAAAATGAAGAGGAAGAGAACGTTAAGTACATCACCCGGTGATAGATTCGTGCTTGCAACGGTTCGATAGAAAAAAAAAACGAAAGACTCGCGAACAAATCGTCAGATTCTCAAAAGTATGTACTCGTCGGTTCGAGCGAGAATGATTTATAAATATAATAGATAAAGATTGGACTATCTTGGAGGGTCACTCGGAGCGGAAAAATGAAGAACGAAGCTTTAAATTACGGAAATAAATGAAGTACAGTTTTATAGTAGTCAAGGGACAGAAAGAACTGATATTGATAATATTTAAACAAAACAAAAAAAAAACGTAGACTATCCAACAAATTGACTTGTGACTACTGTAAAAATGGCCAAATACGCGGATATTTGTCACCCCTCCGTGGGCGGCGTTCTATGAGAATAATAAATTATTAATGAAATTAATATAAATTGAGGAATATTTAATTGCATATTGATATATATTCGTAGATTTTATTTTATTCATTTTTTATATATATATTTTTTTCTTCTTTTTTTATTCTCGTTATCATTACGTACAAATTACACTCGCCGTCGGTAAAAAAAAACGTAATTTAGACCTGTTTATCGTCGATATCCGGTTATCGAGATATCCGGTTTGCGTCTCGTCCGTGTACGACTAAATCTCGAGGCTGATGGAGGAAAGAGAAAAGACAGAGAGAGACGGATACAGATTGAGAGCTTTTTATTGTAGAATTGGCCCGAATTGGCAATATGTCGATAATCGTAGCCCACCTTTTTTTTCTTGTCTTGTTTCGTTG
Source organism: Ichneumoninae sp. A BG-2022a (assembly GCA_030522665.1). Classification (NCBI taxonomy): domain Eukaryota; kingdom Metazoa; phylum Arthropoda; class Insecta; order Hymenoptera; family Ichneumonidae; species Ichneumoninae sp. A BG-2022a. The sequence continues at coordinate 16,832 of JAPYZC010003623.1, read as the reverse complement.
AAAGACTGAATTTGAATTTTGAAAGTATCACAAATGGCCGAGACTTGGCTCTATATATATTACAAAAAAAATTAAATTTAAAAAATGATATATATATATATATATAGATAAATAAATATATATAGTATATGTTGGCTGCGGGCTCGTCTTTCTTAAAATAAAGAATTAAAATCGTACCTGTGACAAATCGCGTTAATGGCCACGCGCAATAAATCGGTGTCTTACTGAATTGGACTGATTTTTCCTTATTCTTTAATTAGTCGAACCATTATTATATTGGACTGATTGAAAATATTTGACTGATGTTACCAAACTGTTAGTAAAATCGGGAACACCTCCCTAAAGATTAAGTTTAAAAGAAGAAAGAAAGAATTTAAAAAAGATAAAAAGCTTGCGAAAAGGCATTGCGTCGTGCAATTAGAAAAAAATAAAAATAAAAACGAAAGGGGTCTGCAAAAAAAAAAAAAAACTCGATAATCGCGACACAAAAACGTTTCTCGAACAAGCGTATAGGTATATATATCCGTACATATATAGGAAGAGAGAGAAAGAAAAAGAGAGTGCGAGAGAGTAAGAGGGGAAGCAAAAGATCGCTTTCGTGCGATTCACTTTTTTTTCGCTCCTCGTTTCCATCATGCTGTGTAGCGCGCAAAATAAATGGTCAAGGGTCACATATACACACGTACAGCTTCTTCACGTATAATCGAATATACACACTATGTAATAGGATTCGCTATAGTTGATATTACTACAGAACAAAATACACAGCACACGTTTTTTCGTACAATAGCTTAAATAATAAATGGATATAGGTTTTACTCATTATTCTACCGTACTTGCGCCTATATACTGTCGCGATATAAAATCGCGGTAGGGCAGACTATCACAGAGCAGAAATATACATTGGTACCTGCGCGATCATGAAATAAATTTTTCGTGAAATTAAAAAAAAAAACCACTCGAATTTATCGTAAAATTATATTCTTCGACTGACTATGTAGAAATTTTTTTTTTATGCGACGAAAGAAAGAAACGTAAAGTCTGAAGTAACGCACTAAAAACAAATCGCTGCTCGCGCGTATTAGAAACGACGATAAAGGGGGGTTTAAAAAACAACGCAAACAAAACGATGGTTACGTTATCTTGCTTACTTATTATTTGTTATCTGCCAAGGTGTTCTGGTTATAGTATATATTTATTGATGATTATTACGACTATTATTATTATTATTATTATTATTAATATTATTATTATTTTAAGCTATGTCAAATGCATTTTAATATATTTTCATTTTTATATAATATGAAATGTACTATTTGGTTTAATAACTTCGTTGTCTTTTTAATTATTTTTTTTAGATACCTATTGCATCCTCACGACAAAAAAAGCGTATCATTGTACCGATATAAATCGTACTCTTAATGATGTAATTATTAATTATTAATATACATCCCTTAAGTTGTAAGAGCCCATATCGTTGGTCCAATACCGAAAGGGTCAATCGTATATATCCATATACAGCCGATTGTCAACCCTTCCGGTTTTGAGCCATCGATATATATATATATATATTTATTTTTTTTGGAAAGATGCTTGTTCCTTTATATGTTTGTCCCTATTTTCAAGAATTCAGGGGGTCCCCCTAGGGAATTTATTTCTCCGACCGAAAATACGTCACTTCCGGTTTGAAAATCTAATTTTTCGACCGGAAATGGCGTATTTCCGGTGAATCCCAGAAAATCTAAATTTCGGTTTCTAAACTCGATAGTCCATAGCGAGGGCGCGAAGAGCCCTAGCCGCAGCAACCTGCTAGAATATATACATTTTAGCCGTTATACGATACTTTCAGGCGAAAGGTAAGTTACTTTAATCGTACGACCGATCTCACTGTTCATGTGTTGTTTCCCACTGTGACGTCAGCCATAAAATTCCTAACTACACAACGTTGCGTCGTCATTGAATTCGCCATACGATCACGGATTTAATCGTGCAAACTGCTTGCCCGGCAGTTAGAGTCGTGTCAACCCCAAAACATCACGAAAGCACAAAGTACGTTCGAATCACGAGTTACCATAGTCGACATCGAATTGCGGTTCGAGCCGCAGTAACGCCCGCTTCGCGATTTTGTACGAGCTCGTTACTGCAGATATCTACCATACCGACCTGCCCTCCTTTCGTTACGATGTCGTCATCACATCTATGTCCTCAGTCGTTCTATCACTTAATAATAAAAAAACGTATATATATATATATATATTTATCTATTTTTCTCCAATATTGCGTGCAACGTTTCGCGATATCTCATGTAGTAACGCGAACGAGGTTTGCAAAGCCGAATAAATCTTCGCGACGACTTTCGCCTCTCCTCCTCGACGACAATTTTTTTTATTAATATCCTCCCGTCGGACGGAACGAGCGTCTCCCGTCCACCGACGATGAAATTCTCGCCATCCCAATCGCTCATTCGGACAGTGCTCGAGTATTTTTTTTTTTTTATTCATCGTCTCTCCCGAGAAATGACGATGCCAAAGATTGCGAAAAGAGAACACGATAGGACACACGGTAAAGATGGTGAAAAAAAAAATGCGAAGTCTTGAGCTAGACGCGCGACGCATCGTCCATAGAAACTCTGAGCCATTGCGGAGAGCTCGGGGTTTAACGACGATTAAACTTCGGTTCTTCCCGAGCTCTCCTCCCGCCAGTTAGACACTGGCCTCGGCGAGATATATATATATATACATATATATTCACTCTCGAATTGCATGCTTTAAGTGTCTCCCAAGAATGCTCAGTGTTTCCTACGCCGTCTTTCGTTGAACCTTACAGTTTAAACTGGCGACAGTACGAGTTCTTCCTTAACGAGATGTATAGTTTATATATAGACACACACACACATATAGATATATATAAATATATATCTCGAAGGAATATCATACTTTTATACCAAAAGCCCATTTTTTAAAATCCATTTCGTCGTTTCTTTTCTCTCGATAAATTACACATATTCTTTCGGTTTGTTTTTCATTTCATGTTTTTTTTGTTTTTTTAATCTTTCGCATTTAGCTCGCCAACCCCACTCCTACCGGTTTTCTTTTAATTTCATTATTCCAATAGTGTCTCCTCCCGTTTCTCGTGTACGTACGCACATACATCTCCGCTTGCGTCTGCAATAAAAAAAATAATGAAAAAAAAAAAAAAAAAAAAAAATTCGCAAAGATTGCATAAGATTGTTACCATTCATTTATATTCCCAGCGTGCGGAGAGTCGGTCCTGTCCGCGACGTCTTTTATCTCGTCGGACAAAACTCCCGCGGTTTTCATTCGGGCGGAGTTTAATGAGACGCGGAACTCGGTTAAATTGGATAAAGAGCAATTTTTGAAAGAGAAATTAATGGTCGCAGGACGAAACGGCGAGGGAAAACCCTCGCCGGGTCTTCTTATCCGCGCGTTTGCCCGGAGAAGCGAAATAATATATTATATCCGCGAATGAGGTACACGTAACAGAAACGCGCGCGCTCTCCCCTCTGGCCCCCTTGGCTCGGTCCTTTCAGCACCCGAAGAACTTTGCCGCTGAATAAACCCGGCGTTTCATAGTTATTGACGTTTAATTCGTCGGCGGTCTGCACGAAGACGAAGCGCAGACAAGACGAGACGATTCCCCTTTCACGAGACTCACAAAAACCCCACCGCGCTCAACCGCCCTATTTTATATTTTTCTCAAGGCGCACCGAAGAGTTCCCTCGTTCTCCAGAACGACGTATTCGCGCGACACTCGAAAAAAATTTATTGTCCATTCCGCTTGCGCCCTTTTTTTTATTCCGCCTCACCAAACCTTTGGGAATGAAAATAAAATATATCACGTTTCTCGAACTCGGTTCAACCCTTGCGGGGCGCAGAGAGGGGGAGGTAGAAAGTCTAGAAGAGGGGGTAGGAGAGGTAACACGAGCGACACGAGGAGAGTCGAGACACGGAGAACGAAGAATCACATAGACATTAATTAATGAAAAAAAAAAAAAATTGGCGCGAAATATGAAAAACAACAGAAAACGGGGAAAAGGGGGGGAGAGATTTGTCAGGAGTTGGTGTAGGTAAGTGTGGGGTGCTGCATGAGGTGCATTGTTGTGTTTCAGTGCTCGCCTCCATGCCAGGGCTGACCTTGAACTCGCTGAACACACCGTCTGCCAAGAAGCTGTTCACCTGCCAACTGTGTGGCAAAGTGCTTTGCAGCAAAGCATCCCTGAAACGCCACGTTGCCGACAAGCACGCCGAACGACAGGAGGAGTACCGATGCGTCATCTGCGAGCGGGTCTACTGCTCGCGAAACTCCCTGATGACCCATATCTATACCTACCATAAGAGCAGACCTGGCGACATTGACATTAAGTTCTTTTGAAGGTTTAGATAAGGTAGGGCCACGCACACGAAACTTTAAAACGGTTTTTATTTATTTTTTTATACATATATATATATTATAATTTTTTTTGATTATTTTTGTAATTTTTATATTTATTTCTTAATTATTATTATTATCTGGATTCTCTCTCTCATTCTTTATCCAAAACTTCGTGTTTTATTTTATTTTATTTTATTTTATTTTATTTTATTTTTTTTTAGTGATTTTATTTACAATGTTTCTGTCACCCACTTTTTCCCACCGAATATCCATCGCTTTGATGTATCTTTTATACTCTACGATATCTTTCTACCTTATCTAACTATGTACGATCTAACTATCTGTCCCGTATTTAACTCGTTGATTCACTAGACCGTTTACTTTTTTCGTACTTTGTTCCTCTCTAAGAATCTCGCAGGAATTGCATGACCGACTAACCGATCCCTCAAGCCAGTCTCGTTTGCTACTTTTTCACCCTCGAAACCCGAATTTCTCAGACCTCTCTCGAGACACCCCGCTCGGATATATCGACTGCTAAAAAAAGGGTCTGTTTTTTTTTTTATCAGTCGAATCATAGACGAAATATATTTATCGGGGACGGCTCTCGCTACTAAAATCGGAACGTTGTCTTCTGGTTTTATTCGCTCGACAAGCGTATCCTGACAAATATTTCCACGGGGACTCGTCGACTTTCATCCCTTCCTCGTTCCGTTCAAAACACCCTCACGAGGGTTCTGTGGACTCGAACGGTGGCGAGGTTCTTCCTCCACTTCGCAAGTTGCATGCATGGGGTAAAAAATAAAAATTAATCGGAGAAACTCGGATTTTGTGAATGACAGAATGTTTAAAAACGACATGTATTTTTATAGTACACATAACTCTCGTGTCTCGTCTTACGCACTAATCGAACACGTGGCGGCGCGTCGAATTAAATCCTTCTAACGCTACGTACACGCAGGCCGAGTCGCGGGCCTCAGACACGCTAATCAATGAAGCACACCGAGTCGGTAGGATAACAGGGTTTTCCGAGTTGAACGAAAAAAAATAATAAAAGTAATAATAATAATAATAATAGCAATAATAATAATATTAGAATTAGAAAAAAAAACACATAATCGTACTGTTACGCTTCAGGCTCTCGATCACTAACACGTCCCAATCCCAACCAGCTTCGCCTATGTTTATGGTTTACATCCGAGTTTTATGATTATTTATCTCATAATGCGCTCGCATCGGCTTACGTTCCGTTATCATTTTTTTTTCGTCTTTTTTTTTTCTTCTGGGCTTTCGATGTTCGGTGTTGTGTGCATGCTTGTTCGTAACCACGTTTGTTATTTTACTTCCAGACTGTCGCGACTCGCGCTACGGGATAACTTAACAGTAAAAAAAATAAATTAAAAAAAATCGTAATTTATTCATCAAAGTGCACGATTAACATCGCGACGGTGCAGCATCTCATCGAAAAGCATGATACTAAATTTCCGTAACAAACCCGCTGGCTTCTTCACCGTCCCGACCGAAGTTTCTCACCGTCCTCCTCTATCGTGTCGACAGTAATTTTATCACCGTTCGAAAATATGATTTTATCATGCATGACCGATTCGTCAAGACTCTCACAAATTAAATATATATGTATATTCTTTACCTAAACGTGCGCAGCATTTCGTCGTAACTCCGCGATAACTCCGCCTTCTCGATCGGATAAAAATCTGAAAAAAATCAAGCATATGGAAGATGCTGATAAGATTGTTCGTCCATAACAATGATCCCAAAATGTTATTCGTTTCCATTACGTTAAAATTTGTTTAAAATCGTAATTTTCAAGTATTAGATAAAATTCTGAAAAAATTCATACGTATTCAGAAAAATTTACAAATAATTGTCGTAATAAAAATTTGGTTGCCGGGTAATGTGTTGCACAATTTTTTTTTCAGTAATTTTTTATGAACATTCTGAAATTATTATCATGCACAAACAATCTTTTCAGCACCTTTTATATACTAGAATTTTTCAAATTTTTTTCTCATCGAGAAGTGTTTGTAATCTCTGTTTTTTTTCTCTCGAACTTAGGCGGCGTCAGTCATTGTGCTAGTACTACCTTAACCAGTAGTCTCGTCGATTATTATATTTTCGAAGTGTCTGCGCGCCAGACGATCTTCCGGTGAAAACGCGGAATCTCAGTCCCTTCGCGATATTTTTTTGGTCTGATAAAAAAAAAAAAAAATGTAAAAAACCGTAAAAAAATACGAATCTTTTTTTCAGGTACGGGCAATGGGATGCATCCACCGACGACGCCTCCCGCTGCCGTGTACCGGATGCCACCGCCGACTGCGGGCGGTATAAACGAGCCACAGGAATGTCCCTACTGCCGGCGGAATTTCTCCTGCTATTACTCGCTGAAGCGTCACTTCCAGGACAAGCACGAGCAATCGAATACACTGTACGTGTGTGAATTTTGCAATCGTCGTTATCGCACGAAGAATTCATTGACGACGCACAAGAGTCTCCAGCATCGTGGCTCGAGCGGTATGCTGAAGAGGCTCCTTAAGACGTCGGCGATGAAGAGCGTGCTCGCGCAACATCCGGAGATGCAGCAGCAGCACCAATGAAAATGGTGGAACGATCGTGGCATCGGAAACGAATTTGTCGATGCTCGTTATAGACAATTTGAAAATTATCGTCGCAACAACAATCGAAACACAAATTATCACGATCCGTCACAGGCAGGATACCTTAGGTCAGGGACCTAAGAAAATATTTTAGACGACCTTCGCGAACGCTTATTGTCGTATATGTGTCAGTCCTGTATTTCAATATGAATTGAATAGAGCGTAAATGTGGCGCGGGATTCCGCGAGAAACTCGGATCCGTCGCCTCAGTACGGTTCACCTGTGTCCCGGGTGTAAAGAGAAAAAAAATGTATATTTTACATCACGCATAAATCGGCTCGGTCAGCCTGCGTGAAAAAAAATTAACCCCCTAACGAAATTGGCTCCACGTGTCTCCGCGACATTTTTTTTTATTATTTTGTTTTCTTTTCGTCAAGACTGCGCTAAATCCAAAGAATATGGAAACTAAATCGACTGAGAAATTTTAAGAATTTTTTTTTTTTTAATTCTTTTTTTTAAATTAATAAGCTTAACCAAACGTAACGAACAATCGGTAACATTCCATTGCTCCGCGAGAGCAAAGATGAAAATTTAATACGAAAATTTTAGTCGTACCACGTTAATCGTGAAAATTATCGTCGAACGTGTGGCGATCAATATATATATATACATATATGTATATATACATTTTTTTTTGTTTTGAAATTTTGAAAAAAGTATACGAATACACTAAATGGACTCGAATCGATCGAGAAAAAAATTGGCTCGACGGAAAGATATTGATGATGCGTGAGGGAGAAGAAAAAAAAATTAGTGACACGTAAAATTTATAAACGCAGGCAGACTAACGCGCGGACGAATGAAAATATCGATTAATTATGAGGGAGTAAAAAAAATTGCGTAAGGGCGGCGACGAAAGGGAGCGCGCGCCGACGCTCGTGTATTAAAATATATGTGGCCGTAAACGTGTGCGTGTTTATAACGCTCGCATTAACGCGTGAGTATGTGCGAACGACGAGCATGTGTCTACATAATTGATAAGTCAAATGAAAAACATTCGGGGGATAACAGTTATATTGTCTTCATAGGCCTAAGTGAAATTCAATTACGAAATCTGATGTGCTCAAAAATCCAACAAAGTTTCACAAAACAAACAAAAAGAGTAAATAAATAAAAATAATTAAACAAAATAGAATGGGAGAAAGAGAGAGAGAGAGAGCGAAGAGAGAGAGAGAGAGGAAAGAAAGTTAAATGGATTAGTTAGAAGATCAGGCGGTAACGAGGGGTGGGGGCGGATGAATATATAGATTCCGGGGACTTGAAACGTGTACAAGGTCCATCAAGCGCGCAAAGTACAGACTATATTTTTAACTCTTTAAACAAAACGAAAAAAAAACAAAAAAATGAAGTAAAACAAAAAGTCGATATTTTGAACTGTGTAAATAGATATATTATATTCGATACGATAACGCTAATGACGACGATATTCTCTCGTTCAGAATTTTATAAGAATCACTTTGGCAACGTCTCTACGCAGTTGGAACGCGAGTTCCATAATTTTTTAATGTGATAGATTTAAAAAAAAAAGAATAATAATGAAAAGACACGAAAACAACAGTTCGATCATTGTAAATGGGAAAACATTTGAGGACAGTTAAATTTCTATTTTTCGTATAATTGATAGCTCTTGGCATCGTCGTGCATTGGCGTCGTAGGGCCTCCGTTCTTATCAGACACACGGTTGACACGCTCTACTCTTGCGAATCATTGGTGAGCCGGACGGTGGAATATAAATGACGGAATAATTCGGGTGTTTCCCGCCTTTCGTTCGTTTTTTTTTTCTTTTTTTTTCTTCACATTTCTCTATTCTCTCATTGGCGAGTGTGCAATATAAAGGGCGAGGCGATGTATGAGTTTTTCTACAAGTCGGGACATTTTGGTCTCCGCGAGCTGAAGCGTTAAATAACATTTTGCCCGTCGTTCGTTGCGAGAGAAGACGAAGATCGACCACCGAATTTTCGGTAAAGTTTTAAAGTCACCGCAACTTAATCGACCGACCGTTTGTCATTTTTTTTTCGGGAACGAGGGAGAAATAGAAACCGTACTCACCAGATAGACACGAATCCGTTCGCAGTTTACCATCACGCGTGCCTTCCACTATCCTGCTCTCCAAAGCACACGACCGCGCTAAAAACGAAAAGGCAAAATGCATAAGGTAGGCAAAATACAAAAAAAAGAACCCTAAAAAGTTGATCATGGACGCAACGTATTCAGGTCTGAAACTCAGTGTAGAAATGAAGAAATTAATGTTTTATCGTAAGCCACAAGGGGAAAAAACCATTTTAACTAACGAGCAAGTACAAATTATTAAGAAAAGAAAAAAAGAAGAAGAAGTAACAACTACATGTATCTTAGATTTCGTAGTGGGCGTAAAAGAGAAGGAAGAGAGTAAAAGTAACGAAGGTCGGTTAGTGATCGTTACACGGTGAAGAAGAAACGAAGGTTTTCTGACATATCCTCTAATCACGAAGTATACCGTAAAAAAAATTATACGATTTTAGACGTAGGCGTCTCCGCGAGGTCGCTCTTCGCTTCGCGGCAGTGCAAATTTGTGTCAAAAAAAGGACTTTTCAAGGTCATATATAAATTGTAAGTGTAAAAAAAAAATGAAAAGAAAGAACAAAAAAAAATTCTATATCCTTTCTCGACGCGTGGTGCGAGCATAATGTGGACAACTGACTGAAGAGAATCTTAATCGAGTTCGTCGTGTTATATTTTTTTATTTACGAAAGAGAAAAATTTTGTTTTTGTTTTTTTGGTTCTCGGTCCTCGATCGCACGAACGAACGATTTATATATCGGTAGTGAAATTGAACCTAGTCATTTTCGGAACCTTCTTGTAATTCTGTGATAAGAGAGGCAAAGAACAGTTGCGATAACAGCAAGGAAGGTGGGGTAAAACGTTGGTCCACATTGTGTTAAACTACGCCATGGTCTATTGAAGAAAGGAGCTAAAAAAATTGATTACGATATTGGGAAATTCTGTGATGTTCTTCATTTGGTATACTAGGTGGGCGCGCGGGAATTACGATGTTATTTAAAAAGAAGAAAAAAAAAGTATACGGATATACATGAATGTTTAGTGTTGTGAGAATAGTCATAATGCCGAAACGAAAACCTTTCATCGTGATCGGATCGACTTAAGTGGCCGTACGGTTAGTGGCGCCAGCTGATCGAGTCGAAGCATGTCTAAATTCCTTGACACGGGTGAAAAAAAAACAAAAAAATTTTACATTTCTAAATTTTTCGTAATTCTGTAGAATCTCGCACGTTTAGCGGTCCAACGTGCCGAACCAGTATTAAAACGAATGTTCGCGCTATCTTTCGCTCGTTCGGAGGGTGGAAAAAACTTTAGCTCGAAAAAAAGTAAACAAATCGGAGTGATGCCAAAAAATTTTAATCGACTGTATTTTTTGTTTCGCGCTGTCGAGTTGGCGCTAGTTCAATTTTTTTCTTTTTTTTTTTAACTTGCCTCTCGATTTAACGCGACGAATGTTTTCGGCGTGATCAGCTGCCGCGACGAATCCGCATGCAACAGGTACAGGTTTGATTGACATATCTTTCTACGGTGCACACGCTTCGACATCTGTTCAAACTCTTTATCGGAACGAGGTCACGAAGTAATAAAAGGATAAAAATGATAAAATTCATTCTAATGTGCCAACTTCTTCGAAATTAAAAGAGACAGAGAGAGAGAGAAAGAGAGAGAGAGAGAAAAGAATAAATAGGTACATTGCCATATGTCCAGATACGTAGCAACGACTGCGGCATGTCTTCTTGGAAGGAAAAGATAAATTTAACAACGCAACGTTAAATCATAATATATTATTCAGAAAAAAAAAAAATTATCGCACTTTATTGAATTTTTATGTATATGGATTTCTTTTTGTCTTGTACGCTATACGAAAGTCTGGAGAGGGGGGGGGAGGGGTGAGAAGGGAAACAAATATTTTAAACTATCTATTTTTATTTGCACTCTTGTATATCATAACGTGTACATACATACAATAGAGATAAAGGTAAGAAGCGAGGACAAGAAGGAGGTTGGAACGAGATCGGGTAGTGAATTGGGAAGCGCTAGATTGTTGATACTTGTATTCGATGTAACGGGACTCGAGAGAACGTAAGAAATGTGCACGCCGTTGAATTTTTTTAAACTATTTTCAACAGTTTTGCGTTTTTTTTCTTACAAAAAACGTTTCCACGGATTAAATTTTACCGGGAATCAGGGATATCATTTTTTTTTTTTTTTTTCACACGATTCGGCGAAAGAGATACGTTATCGTCCGATACGAACTTCTTCCAAGTAACTAACTTCCAACGATTTTCCTTCCACGGTGATGCGCGATATTTACAGCGGGGTACACTTGTAGTGGTTTTCAGTTAACTCGCTTTTTTTCTTTTTTTTTTTGAGCCGACAAGTAGTCCGAGCTCAAATGAACTTTCTTAGCGCTGTGACGGAATAATTTGATACGCGAATTTTTTTACTTTTGAGAAGGCTGATTTTTATTATTTTTAAAAGGTCAGTGTGCAATCAAGGTAAACGTAGACTACACTGACCCGTTTGCACAAACTTTTTTTTTTTTTTTTGGTTGTTTTTCTCGTTTCCAGATTTAGGAATATCGACTGATTAGACTGTTTCGATTGGTTTTAAAGTTTTTCTTGATCATGTGATATTGTTTTGCCAAAGAATATTGGAAAATCGTTCAACGCTCTCGCGATCGTTTATCGCCCACGAAAATTGTTCGGCGACTCTTACTCAACGGTGGCCGACAAATTCTGCGCGAGCAAAGGCTCGAGAACGTTGCGAATCTTTTCTCTATTGAAGACGTCAAGGTTTTTGTCGAAAAAAGAAAACACAAAGACTTCGGACGATGATAAAATTAATTTTTAAAAAATTGCGAAAAAAAAGAGAACTAAACAAGGCTGCCAAGAAAAAGGTCAAGCTAGAGAAATGCAAAGAAACGAATTGTCTTCGAATCGAAAAAAAAGAAATTTAAACAAAAAAAAACGTTTAGGGATGTAATTACGTGAAAATTGAGGCGAAATTGTCGAACATAGGAGAAAGACTACTTAGATTTATTTTTATTATGTCTTCAAAAAGACTTTAAATATAATATTTATATTGTGCCATAATTAATATTAACGGAACCTTAAGTATACATTAATTGTTACGGAAAGTTTTTAAATTTATCGGAAGGGAAAATTGCAACAACAAAAACAACTAAAAAAAAACTAAAAAAAAAACAATTTAATAATAAATATCACCACGCTATTATATCGATAAACTAATCGTATGATAATTACGAGAACGAAAGAAGAGAATGTGAGTGGCGTTTCACGTAGGTAATATGACTTTTGCCGTAACGAGAAGAGGAGTTATAGGATGATTGTTATTGCCATCGTAATTGACGTGTCGTCAGATCGAGAAAGCACAGTTCCACGGTTGAAAAATAAAAATATCTCCGCGATTAGTGAATTATTAACATTTGCAATTTTTGCCGAACGTAAAAATGGACCAAAGTTTCGATTCGTTCGGAGATGTCGCGTAAGTTGAGAAGTGGTTGTGTGTGACGATCATTCGATAGTCGGTGTATGGCAATCGTCTTCCGTTTACGATCGATCAAACGACGATCTATAGTCGCGATTATTAAACACCCGTGACTCTGTATCCTCCAGCGAAAAAAAAGCGAAATCCGCTGTTCTCGTGTCTCGTACTTCGAAATCGTATGAACCACCGTGGAAATTCGTTCTATGTCCGACTCAATTGATAAGTAGCGGTTAAGTTATCTTCTGGATGTAACTTCGAATCATCGATGAGTAACGTTTTCCTCGTTTCAACGGCGAATACGTAACGCATCCACGTGCTTCAGCTCGTCTACTATGTTTTACACGTACCGAAGCACAAAATCTCAGTTAAACACGCGATAATTATATATCTTCACCCTTTGTACTATATCCCTTTAATGGTCGTATCAACTTCGTTTTTTCTCCTTTATTTTTTTTTATTTTTTTTTTTTTTCGATTACACATAAATTTAGCACGGCTCCGTTATAACGTGTACGTGTCGTTACTCAACTTTGTATGATAACAATTTATACTGTTTATCGAGATGCAAGAGCCTGATTTTTTTTTTTATTTCTTCTTTGTACGATCATTCTGATACGTTTCCCATGATTATTATTAATATCGGTGTACGAAGAAACGATACACACGTGTGTACAATACATTTTGTGGATTTAATCGATGATAAAAAAATAATTATTATTGTACACACGTGTGCCGTACGATTATGTAATGGGAGAGTGGGAGAGAGAGCTCGATGTGAATTAGTCTATCCATGTACGATACGAAAGAACGTGACGTTGACGCGTTGTGTTAATTTTGATGTACATACGTATACATATCTATACATACATATTTCCAATGTAGGCATATTCCTTAAGGTATCTTCCTTCTTGGTTCTTTTTATTATTATTATATTCATACTAGTAAGTCAGTTCTCAAAGTGATTGTTGAAATATGTTTATGAGAACTTGTCGATTACTTATTATTATTATTATTATTATTATTGGTATATTATTATGCTATTATATTATATTACAATTATTATTGATGTTTATGTTTGTTTTTCAAAATTAATTTACCGTAACGCCATACTCTTGTGAAGAAAAAAAAACAAAAAAAACATAAAAATTCAACGATAACGTCCTCTGGTTTGAGTGATTGAAACCGCGATGGGACGCTCGTGTCACGCGGATGTAAACTGCAATCGCCATTCGGTGGTAATATAAGCTCTGATGTATTTACGTGTGAGCGGGTACTTGTGAATATTGGCTATAGTGAACGGATGAAAAAAAAATATCAACAAAATAAACAGAAAAATGTTCTTATTCGGAATAAATTTTTGTTATCAACCGTTGAAACACGAATTGCGGATGGACGATTCCAGCCACGATAAAACGAATACGAATGGTTTGTAATTTATAGCTTGTAAAATTATGATAAAATTTAACCATAGATATTCGATTGTGGCAGGAAGTAATATTAGGATCGGCGCACAACGTATACTTTTGCAGTACCCTGAGTCGAAAGAAAAAAAGCAAAAAAAAGAAAAGGTAGAAATGAAAATTAAATATGAGCGCATCGCTCCCTTCGAGTGCTTTGAACAAAAAAGCGCGTTGGGCCAACGTCTCGATTCGAAATTAAAAAAAAAAATAACAAAAACTGTGGTAAAGTAGTATGTATCGAGATCGTGTGATCTTTCGTGCAAATTGCGGCCCGACTAATATAAAAAAAATAAAAATAAAAAAAGTAACAAAGTGCAACACGCTGCCTTGCTGAACAGTACAAGTACAAAACGAATACAAATACATAAAAAAAAGAAAAAAGAAAAAGAAAAGAACAAACATGTCTTCGACTTAAATGAAACAATTCTGGTAGTTAAGGAATTCAAACAAAAAAAAAATTAAAGAAATAAAATGTTAATGCTAAGGTGTGAAAATGAAACAAGAAGAATCTTCGGTAGTAACGCGACACTGGTCGCAAGCGTGAAGAGCGAGAGTTACGTCACAAATACCTCAATTGCCGGCGCCTCAGACTATGTTGATTCTAACGCGAAAAAAAAGAAACATTTTTTTGATCGTTGAGATAGATATGAGAATTCGTTAGGAAGGCAAGTGGCATTCGATGGGGAAGATAATTTTTCCTCTAGGCAAGCACCCCGAGGTAAGCACGTAGAATAATAACATCGGTCTCGAATCTATAAACACTGCCAAAAAAAATTAATATATTTAAAAAAGAATTGCGAACAATTTTTTTCGATCTATACATTCGTTGCGGGGGAAAAAAACATCGTGTGAAAAAACAGTGGAAGCGTAATGAATTTCGGACAAACGTCTGAGGCTCGGCAATAAAACAGATTTTCATCTAAGCTACAATAGTTATTGTACTTACGTCTTGTACATTATCGATGTATCGATTAGCGTTGAAATAATAGTGCCAGGTAATATTGCCTGCAGCGTTGGAGGAAAAAAAAATGAAAAAAAAGAAATGATTGAATATCGCCAATATGCGTATCATCTTCGACGTTGCGTGTAAATTGCATGCGACCGCCATATCATTATATTTTGCAGAATTTATCATATATTTATATACAGATGAGCACAAACGCATAAAACATACGATGTTTCTTTACGCCGATTATCGCCATCCGTGCAGCATATTGGAAAAAAAAGATAACGTAGAATCGACGGTCAATTTTCATGACTAAGTTTGCAATAGTCGGCTTTTGTCGTAGAACTTAAAATTTTTTGATCCATCCAATTTCCTTTGCTCGACGATCGTTTCATCTTCCGTGGCTGTTCGTCGGACTTACTTCGCGCTAACGGATAGCTTCTGTAATTCTTGTAATCGTTCGAGTGGAAACTAGGCAATCGACCAAACCGGTCGCGTCCATGTCCAAGCCCTCGCGATTATTCGCGGCGGCTCTATGTATATTTCTCGATGCCATCCAGTTTCCACTCGGCACCAAATTTTTTCTCATCGCAATTTAGCGACTTAAGAAGCTTACGGTAATAATGCATTCCAAGTATCGACGAATCGAAACCGGGAATAATATGATTTGATAATACAATTCACGCCAGCGAAAAACGATTCAAGCAGAATTAAAAAAAAAAAAAAATTAAAATAAAAAAGAACGAATAATCGTGCACAGCGGTTGCACCTCTATACGAGGCTGAGGTAAGAAATCTAGTAAAGTGGAGTTATATGACGCGATCGGAGGACCGTCATTATCTCATGCGCGCATCCCATCTCTAGACTATTAATATATTAACGATAAGATATTATAATAATATATATATATATATATAAATATAAATATATACATATTAATTATATATTATCAAATAAGTGTTTATTCGCATTTTTAACACGATAAGGAATTATTATTATAAAAATTCAATAATAGTTGTTGGTGTAATATTATGAAATAAATCTTTAATTATAGCAGACAATGGAGAAGTCGCCGTCGTCGAAAAATTTCGTAATGGCGTAACGCTCGAGTCCCTCCTCGTCTCAACGATCCGCCTAGTTTCCCCTGGTGGTTTTCTTGCGATTCGCGAACGAGCGCTTGGCCCGGTTTCCTTCGTCGTTGCCGTCTCTGACGAAGAGTTTTCTCGCCTCGAGGTCGACGGCTTGGGGATGTTTGGACGGGCGATGCGGAATCGTTTTCGAATGGCCCATCGTCTTCGGCAATTCTTCGGGATTTAATTTGAGCGACGTGACCGGTCGTTTGTTTCGATCCGGGGCTCCGTCAGCCTCGTCCATGCCGATTATGTGTTCGTTATCCTCCGGTGCGTTCGCCACTTCCGGTCGCCGCAACATCCGATCGCCGGGCTCGAAGAGGACCTCGTCCGGATGGAAGGTCGCACTTTCCGCATCTTCGTCCGCCAAGGCTCGTCGTCTTTTACCCTCTGTCGATCGTCGCGCCCCCTCGATCGTAGTTGACAATCGCTTCACAGACCCAGCGGCGCTCGTGAGTTTCCTCTCTTTTCCGGCTTCTTGCCTCGTCGCTCGTCCCGCTGTCTCAGCGTTCCTGGGCTTTGCAGTCTCCGCTTTCATCACGCTGTTCGGACGCTGCGGACTCCAACCGGGCAGCGGTTGGTCCGCAAACATCCGGTTGTCAGGAACGACGTCCTCGTTGACGTCCACCGGCTCGGCCGCGAGACCCACCGAGCTAACAGCCGGCAGAAGAAGTTCCGCGTTCACT
>JAPYZC010003622.1:0-19702 GCA_030522665.1 Ichneumoninae sp. A BG-2022a | reverse complement strand
AAAATCTGAAAAAATGCATACGTATTCAGAAAAATAAACGAATCATTTTCATTAAAAAAAAGTTTTGTTGCCGGGTAATTTGTTAACCAATTAATTTTTGGATGAATTTGTTAATAACATTTTGCAATTATTATTATGCAAAATTAATATTCTCAGTACCTTTAGTATACCAGATTTTTTAATATTTTTACACCATCAAGAAGTACTTGCAATTTTCTCTTATTGTTGTCGAACTTATGCGAAGTCAGCGCGCAGCGCGACTCCCTCCTTAAAAACACCGACAACGTAAAAAAAACGCTAATAGAAAACGCTACGATTAGAAATAAATAACAATTCGAGGCTTCTCATGGGGCATTGAAAACTCGGCACAATCTCGGCTGCAGCGTGAAGTATGCGGCATCATTTGCGATTGTACGTAGAAGCGGGGATCGCCGACGTGATTCTTCGACATGTCACCGCGAACTTTTAACCGGGTTTCTCGAATTATGGTGTAGAACCTTCAGTTCATCCGTCCGCTCACAAATGTATTGGCACAAACATAGATCAGGCTGTGAGGTTTCAGATACCAAAATCTATTAAGTAATTTTATTGCCGTTTCGACGTTTGTAGGCACTTGCGAAACGTGCGTAACTCCTGTCTTTTTGCCCTAGTGGGCAGTTGGAAGTAAAAATCAAACACACCAATCTCGAGGGCATTAAAATTTGACAAATTAGCCAATGAATCGAACATTTTAACGAAATTGAGCGAAATAAAATTGGCAGGATGACGATGAATGAGAAAAAAAAAAGAAAAATGTTCAGTAAAGAGACCAAGGGATAAATCTTTCGGCTCGTGTCCTGAGCCGACTCGCCGGAGTTCTTTGCCCTTAACGTCAAAGGTCCACGGCCTTCTCGCCGTGGCGTCGGCGCAGTGCGACGACGTGAACGGCAGCGCGGAGAACAACTGGACCACCCTTCGTTCCCCGAGCCGGCGCTCTTTTTTGCCAACACCTGCCGGATCGACCAGATGCCTTCGCAGGGATACTTTTTCTCCCGGGGCTCATCCGAATCTCGGTGGAGCGTACGAGCTGTTCGATTGAAAATCGGCTGTCCCTTAGGGGGTTGAAAAAAATTCACCGACAGCCAAGGGTCAAAATACATTCCACAGAAAATCTATCGGGCCTGTCCCGGCTGTAGCCAAAAACGATTGACCGTGGCCAAAATTGTGTACACAACTTTTATAGGCGAATTATACTTTCATAAGTCCATTTTAGCAATTCAAATTTGCATCGCCTACTAAGTCCGATGCAAATCCGTGCCGTGTGCGAGCGAGCGAAGACGTCGGGACGGGGGCGGATGCCCTTGTTGTTTTATACGTATTAATGGGTCAGTGGCATCGTCGGCACATGCCCGAGAGCTCGCGAGCTCTCTCCGTCTTTCTCTGTCCGCGCAGCTGAGCGTCACTCGAGCGTTGCACTTTTGCGCAGTGCAATACGACTCGATTAAAGTTTTCACTGTTTTCTCACCTTCTTCGTTCTCGATGAAAGAGTAAAAAAGGGATGATTTTATCGACGCATGAAAGTCGTAGGTGAGACCGGGGCAAAATGGCACAGCGGGGCAAAACGGGACTGTGAGGCCAAAACCCAATTTTCCAATGATTTTTGGATTCCCCATTTTGTCCCAACGGCCAGAAAAAAAATTTATATGACAGTCACCGTTTATTAAAATGAAGTAAAATATTTATTTGATTTAAGTAACTATTTACCTAATTTAAATAAATATTTATTTAAATCAAATAAATATTTTACTTAATTTTAATAAACGGGGACTCAAATAAATTTTTTTTTTCTGGGTGAACGATGCATCGGATTTTCAAACCTGTTTTGCCCCACGTACCATCATCGCCACCACATCAAAGTTATTGGAGAATTGCGTTTTGTCCCATTATCCCGTTTTGCCCCGATGTGCCATTTTGCCCCGCTCTCCCCTATAAACTACCACGAAAGTGCATTTGTCGCCGCGGCAGTGCGGAGCTGCAGTGACCGGTTGCACGCAACGAGGTACGGCGGAGTGCAGCGTAGCGCGACTCTGACCGCTCAGAAGTAGCTGGGACAAGGCCGTCGAGGGTGCATCGTCCTACGTGCCTGGGGTCTTTGGCCCTTGACGGCGAGAGCGCGGACCTCGGACTACGCGGCTTGCATTCGCGAGCGCGAGTGTTATCCGCGCGACCCAGCATAGGAGCCGGGGGGACTCTCGAGGATCGCTAGACTCGGCTATGTGGGACACGGGCGCTTACTTTTTTTTAATGGAACGAGGCTCGCTGCATACTCGTACTTTCCATCGGGAGACATCGCGATCTATATCGACACTCGCGCGCGTCGCTCGTCACATACGTGCCGATGTGTATTCCACGGGGTGCGTTAGCCCCCGAGATTGGTTTAAATGCATACGGAATCATTTACAAAATTTTGTTATACGTACCTGGGAATTTTATTATTGTCGAAAAATATCGCAAAATTTTTTTCAAAAATAATTTTAAAAAGTGCTGCGTTATGAGCACGCGAAACATTTTATGTTATTGTTCACATGTTGTTATTTTTATTTTTATTATTATATGTTTTTGAGGAAGTTTGAGAAAAATCGAGCCCTTCATGAGGCCAAAGTGTTTGAATAGTAACTTGGAATTTAATTGCATCGAAATTAATCAAGTTGCAGTCTACTCGAATCCCGTCCTAGCGTCACGTGTGCCCCCCCCCCCCCAAGTGCTTACACCCAGAAAAAAAATTATTTGACGTCCGCCGTTTATTTGGTATAAGTAAAATATTTATTTGATTAAAATAAATATTTATTTTAATTAAGTAAATAGTTACTTAAATGAAATAAATAATCATTTAAATAAAATAAATATTCATTTTAATCAAATAAATATTTTACTGAAACCAAATAAACGGTGGCCGTCAGATAAATTATTTTTCTGGTTATAAGGATGCACGAAAATACAGTACATTACCCGACCGGCGAAGAGGGCCCGAAAATATCTACAAGACATAAAGTTTCATCTTTGGAAAGTGTCTGTCAATGCTTTAGAAAGAAAAAAAAAATTCAATTGTAGAATTTTATTCTCCAAGTGAACTTCTCCGAGCGAAGTTTCTGCGATGCAAGACACAGCCGTTACAACTCAATGAAATTTCAAGTGCAAGTGCAACCGAAGAAAACGGAGGTTTGAAAAAAAAAAAAATAGGGCAAACTTCGTGAGAGGCAAAAGTGTTTGAACAGTAACTTGGAATTTAATTGCATTGAAATTGATCAAGTTGCAGTCAACTGGATTCTCGTCCTATTAGGGTCACGTGTGGCTACCCCGAGTGCTTTACGATGCACGAAAATACAGTATATTACACGAGCAGCGAAGTGCAAGTGCAACGGAGGAAAATCAAACAAGACCCAAGCCATGCACCGTGGTTCGTGCGAACGAGAGTCCCGTCGCAAATTGCTCCGGCATAAATAACGGCTTTATTTTCACGCAACTCTCCGCTCGTACCTCTCCGGCCCCCTGTCGACTCTGGCCGGCTCTGGCACAACTCCGCCTCGCCCGCGGCTCTGCTTGCGTTTACCGTAAATACAACGCAGCCGAGAGAGAGGGAGAATCGTAAATCACCGGCCTAAGGGTCGAATCATTCGAGGCATAAATAACATTATGGGTTTATAGCGCCGAGACGCGCGGAAAACAGGATCGGCACCCAGAACTGCGCGAAGGACGCTTCCGTTGCATCCGTCGCGCTCTTGACAAACGTCGCTGATACCTCGAAAAACGTCCGGATGATTTATAACTTTTTCTACGCGCCAAAGCCGACACGCAATTTTTGGAATATTCGACCTGCCGACCGAAACGCCTGCTCGATTCGACGAATTTAAAGATTTCTATTGACCTCACCATCAATCCTTTACCCACTCGAGAAACGACCTAGAAATCTACACAAATAAAGAAATTCCTGTTTTTTTGTCGTCGCTCTAGTTGGCCTACGAAAGCGGTGAAAAAAAAATTCTACAAAAAAATCGTAAAAAAGGAGAGAAAAGTACACAACGAGTATCGTATTTCCGACCTAGATAAAGCACGTTTCCCAGGATTCACGGCATCGAAAAATTTAACAAAAACGTTCGAATCTATAGGACATGAGCGGCGTCGCGCGCGAGTGCATCCCCTCGCAGGTCACGCGGTGCTCCATTTAATAGCGACGAGGATACACGCGTACAAGCCAGACAAACGATATATTGAATGGGGAAAAAACAGAAAACGAAGGTTGCGAGACCTTTGTCCCGAGTACCATCCGTGCGCGATAATGCGGTCTCGATACAACCCGTTCCAGATTTTCTCTTCGCCGGTAGAAAAAAGGGGAAAAAAGGCGAAAAAAGTGGATGGTTGCAGCGCGACGGAGCTCGTGGCGGGAGGAGTTCTCGCTCAGAGAGCTCGACGAAATCGTGAAATGTGTGCGAGTACCTAACGCACCCATCTATAAGTGCAGTTTGGGAACAATAAACGAGCCGCACGATAGAAATAGAGAAAAACCCATGGATTCAATTCTTCGTGTTCAGAAAAGTGCGTTATTTTATGTCATGGCCCAACGACTGGGACGAAATAGCGGAAGGCCCACCGAATATTAATTGGACGAAAAATTTAGATACTTGCAGCCCTTTTCGAGGTTCTCCAAGGCCCGCTGTGCGCGATAATACGGTTTGGCTACAACTCGTTTCAGATTTTCTCTTCACCGGTAGAAAAAAGGGAAAAAAATAGATGGCTTTCGTTCAGAAATCTCGACGAAATCGTGAAATGTGTGCGAGTACCCAACGCACCCATCTATGAGTGCAGTTTGGGAACAATAAACGAGCCGCACGATAGAAATAGAGAAAACCGCATGGACCGAATTCTTCGTGTACGGAAAAGTGTGTTATTATATCTCATTGCTCAACGACTGGGACGAAAGAGTGGAAGACTTATCGGATATTGTTTGGGAGAAAAATTTTGATATTTGGAGCCCTTTTCGATGTTCTCCAAGGCCCGCCGCGCGCGATAATACGGTCTGGATACAACCCGTTTCAGATTTTCTCTTCACCGGTAGAAAAATGGGAAAAAGGCGAAAAAAATAGATGGCTTTCGTTCAGAAATCTCGACAAAATCGTGAAATGTGTGCGAGTACCTAACGCAGCCATCTATGAGTGCAGTTTCGGAACGATAAACGAGCCGCACGATAGAAATAGAGAAAGACCCATGAACCCAATTCTTCGTGTACGGAAAAGTGTGTAATTTTATCTCATGGCCCAACGACTGCGACGAAATAGCGGAAGGCCTACGGGATATTATTTGGGCGAAAAATTCAGATATTTGCAGCCCTTTTCGATGTTCTCCAAGGCCCGCCGTGCGCAATAATACGGCCTCAATGCAACCCGTTCCAGATTTTCTCTTCATCGGTAGAAAAAAAGGCGAAAAAAATAGATGGTTGCAGCGCGTCGGAGCTCGGGGCGGGAGGAGTTCTCGCTCAGAAATCTCGACGAAATCGTGAAATCTGTGCGAGTACCTGCCGCACCCATCCGTGAGTGCAGTTTGGGAACAATAAACGTGCCGCACGATAGAAATATCGAAAAACCCATGAACCCAATCCTTCGTGTACAGAAAAGTGTGTTATTTTATCTCATCGCCGAAGGAGGGGTACGAAAGAGTGGAAGACCCACCGGATATTATTTGGGAGAAAAATTTCGATATTGCAGCCCTTTCCAGGGATTCTCCGAGTCCCTCGCGTCTGCAGCAGCTGCCGGTGTATCCACCTAGGCTGTAATAATGCGAGCGGACGATATGTATTTCGTAAATTCGGAAACTCTTCCCACGCCTCGTAACGCCGATCGAAGTTTTCCGATAAATCGAACTCCCCCTCCCCCGATGGATGCAGAGGCATCGGGTCTGATTTCGACGTTTCCCGAATTTCTTTAGAAATCGCCCGCGGGATGAAAGGCCCCGGAGTGCCATGGGGCAAAAAGGGTTTTCGACCTTGTCACCCGGGTTCCAGATCGGCCGAAGGAGGGGACCGCGGGGTTTGCTCTCTCGGTCACTCGCGTTGTCGATGTGCTCCAGATACGCCATTGTATTCGCTCTCGAAGCTGTGTAGAAATGTTTTTCCTGGGTATGCATTGACGGCCGAGGATCGAACGGGCGTAAGTTTGATGTCGAAGCGCACGGTTCCGGGCCATTTCGATCTTCGGCCCTCGGCATAATGGCTGCGAGGCCCTTTTGTCACGGATACCTGTCCGCGTGAGTCGGTCCCATTTTCGTGCTTCCATAAGAACGGGCCATCGGTTTATGCCATAAGGGACGAAGACTCTACCGCGGTCACGGCAGCGGCGCTGCACTGGCCGGCATTCACGGACGACAATGACCCCCTAATAATTTAACTGGTTCGGATCTTTCGCGCTCTCTCGAGAAACCCTTTCTCGGGAAATGGATAGCACGCCAGCGGAGCCGCAGTCGGCACAATAGCGCCAAGATTTCACGTTCGCGAGAGGCTTTCACCTAGCGAACGGCGCGTTAGATACAAGTATGATTTATGGAACGTCGAGAAGTGCGGCAAAAGTGTCATCCTTCATCCCGGCCACGAAGAGATCCAACACGGTGGCGATTTAAAACGCTGAAGAACAAAATTTCCCGACTTCTTCCGGTTTTCCCTGAGTTTCGTTCTTTTAACTCCCGGCTGTTATCGGGCTTCCTCCCTGCCCGACAGCCACCGCGTGCGACCGGGTGCACGATACGGCAAACACGGTATCAGATGTTTCTCATCAATTTTTGGGAGCCCAATTTTTTCGGGATACTATTTAACCCTTCCCGTCACAATGGGACACGGAGTGTCTCACCTTCTTTCGCTCAGTTTTCCATTCTTTTAAACTAATTTCGTTACTTTAATTAGTTAATTAAAACCCTATCTCGCGATTGAACTTCCTGACTTTTGTATGAAAATATATTTGCCAACTCTCGTGTTTGCTGTTTCACAGCTGCGCATTGACATTCCGGTTTGCGTATGAATGTACCGGTCAAGTATATCAGTATTTGTTATATATGTTAGTTCATTTGTGGAATTAAATAAGCTATTTATAATGGCTAAAGTTACAGCTCATACCATAAATTGCCGGGTGCAGCGATACAGCATAAATTACACGATACAGCAAACACGGTATCAGAGATATTTCTCATCAATTTTTGGAAGTCCCAATTTTTTGGGGATACTATTTAACCCTTTCCGTCACGATGGGACACAGGGTGTCCCACCTTCCTTCGCTCAGTTTTCAATTCTTTTAAACTAATTTTTTGACATGTAATACCGAGGTTTTGTTTTTATAGTGTCATAATGCATGACTCAAAGGGTTAAGAAAAGGTTTCCGAACAAGCCTGTGTTAGATAAAAGGACGATTTACGAGGCGTCGACAAGTTCGGAACATCAAAGTGTCATCCTATTTTGCTCTGTAATAACTCTGTTTTTCGCTCCATATTTGCTCCGACTCCGCTCTGTTTTTTCGCTCCGTATTTGCTCCCATCCCACTCTGTATACAACATTCTCAAATGCTCTACGTAAACTGTATTCAGTCTACTCTGTGCTCAAACTTTTCTTCGGCGCGCCATATGTACCGCTTGGTCCTTAGGGGATTTACCCCAGGCCACAATAAACCGCGTATCCATCTATTTCTCTCCGGGTCACGAAGAGATCCAACACGGTGGCGACTTAAAAAGCTTAAGAAAAAACATGTCCCAACTTTTTGGCGATTTCCCTGTTTTTCATTCTCTTAACTCCTAAACGTTTCCAGGTTTTTCCTCACCGTCAACCACCGTAGGGTAAACCGCCCAATGAATGGACGGTTTAGACAGAAGTAGACGAAAAAGCCAATGAATAAACGTTTTTTATGCACGTGCTCTTATGGAAAGTGTCCATTCAATGGCCCTGTCCATTCAATGGCCCTGTCCATTCATTGGCTGGTCATGGTGGCCGTTTTTCCCCGGAAAAAATTCCCTGAATTTTTAATGACACCAAACTTCTAACGACTTCTATTTTTTAAAATTAACAATACAAATGAAAATGCCTAATTATTGTATTAATGTTTAATTCTATTTTTTTTAAATCTTCCGAATTTGTTCAGCCTCCCTATAATGTCCTTTTTATTTATTTATAGAAGATTCGGGAATTGGTCAAGGAATTCCCTGACTTTTCCCTGATTCCCTGACCACGATTCTTTTTCCCTGACTTTTCCCTGTTTTCCCGGTTTTTCCTGACCGCGGCCACCATGCTGGTTTACCCTATGCGACCACCCGGTCGCACCCGCACCATACAGTAAACCCGGTATCCGTAATTTCCAATCAATTTCTCGAAGACCCAATTTTTTTTCGAGTTATTATTTAAGAAAGAGATTCAGCTACGATTCAATATTTGGGAGTTATTAAATCGCCGGGTACAATCCCGTTATTGGACGGATATTGGAAGCAGAGGGCACGTAGAGTCGAGTCACCTCGTCCTCGGGAGCACGCGTGGTAAAAGAGTTTTTCTTTTTTTTTTCCTCCACATTAGCCCTCATCGTGCGTTGTCACGGTCGAGCGCGCAAGGGAATTGTATATAGACATAGCTTAGTCTAGAGGAAAAAAGGTTGGGGGGAGGAGAGGGTGGAATAAATGAGAAGAGGCATGGGACTAAACGCGAGCGTGGGTGAGCTGTATCCCGAGGAGTGGGACCCCAGCGAAGGGACGGCCAAAGAATCGGACGCCTATAGGTCTGTAAATACAGCTATACCTTACGTGTATCCACCACACCGAGCAACCCTAAGGCGTTCCAGGGCTGGAAGGTGGCCAGGGGTGGTTACACGAGCGTGGCCAAGGTCGGGACCGGTAAACAGAGCGATCGTTACCCTGACAACCATGGCCCTTCGAGGATGTATCCTCTTACGATTCGGACAACCTTGGAAGGCCCTACCGCGACTCATGGGTATCTCGTTTGTCGCGATAACTCGCGACTATCCGCCGGGGTGTATCGACACTAAGAAAAAAATTTGGTTGGATTAACCAAAAGTCGTGGTGACATAAGTTCAATGTTGTTATCTGTTTGGTACAAATAAAGCATTGTTTTGTTAAACGATTATTTGCTTCAATTTATTCAAAATTTGTCGATTGAAACAAACATACCTGTTGTACCAACAGAATACACCTTTGAGCGTATGTCACCGCGCATTTGCTTAATGCAACCATTTCTTTTTCTCAGTGGAACTACGAGTAGACTCTTTTCTCTGCTTGATGCAGAGAAAAAGTTGTACAAGGTTAGCCTACATTATTTTCTATCGTTACATTTGTTGTTAAAAGACCGACGATATGGTGTCCGGAACTTGGTACAAGCGTCACCACATTGCGACCCAATAGTCGGACAGTTCGAACAAGTTGGGTTAGCCAGCTTTCCACGAAAATTATCTTTAGTACTGTTTCGCGTAAATATGAAATTTCATAGATTTAAGGTAATACGTTACAGATCGCCATTTCTTAATGGTGGGGGATAGTGGGGGGCATGTTACTAGCAATGGTTGAGGTCTAGATATCTATTCATATACAAGTTCGAAGCCCCTTCAACTCGTCATTTCTTTGAAAATCTACGGGCACAGCTCGATTTTATTTTATTAATGCGATCCTAATAATCTTGTAATGTTGTTTTAGCAAAAAAATTGTTATACTGTAATTTTGTACAGTAGTAGTCTGGAAATATATATTAAAAAAAAAGAATGTTGTTTTTCACACGGCACCATACGCAGCTCATGGTAATCGACCCACCTTTAAGCACGTGTATATCGGAATCCAAGTGGAGAAAAAATTATTAAAAATTCTTTTAAAAAACCTTATTCATTGCTCTATAATACTTATGATTTTTAGTTCCAAAAGTAGAACAGTCGTTGTGTGACGCATTCCCTTAAGTAATAAATGGCAAAGAAATTCTTTTAGCCAATATGAACTAGTTGAGTTCGTCCATCAGAATTCTCGAAATCGATGATCGTCAAAAACCTCAGGACAGTGGCAGAACATAGTGGCGTGCCGGAAAATGTATCTTGGTGTAATTTGACGATGTGTTTTGGAAACTAGAAATCACCTTTACATCGGTTTAAGTTATTTTCACAAAAAAATGCTTCTCAACCGTCCGGGCATTGGTACCTTTACCTTACGGCGAATATTCGCCGCACAATCGTAAATCAAGTTCTTCCGATCCTTCCATCTCAACGTTCCTCTTTCCCTCGAGGGGGCGGTGATAACGAGCCGCGGCACGACCATCGGAGGAAGACTGAAGCGTTCACGCTCCGTTCGTCACAATTATGCCGGGAATACCTTAGTCCGCTCGGGGGAGATGGCGAGAGCTGAGGGGTCGAATTATACGTTGTCTACTCGTCGGGGTGGTTTAGTCGCAGAGCTCGGCTTCGTTACAAACTCCGCTCGGCCGAGTCCTTGCCGTCGCCGAGCGGACTCGCGCCCTTAATTTCCACCCTCTCCGCCGCTCTTTGTTCCATGTGCTCACCTCCGGTTGTACGTTGCTCTCGTCGTTGTTACCCTCGTGGACGGCTTCGTGTCTTTTACTCTCTCTCGTTCACCCTCGTAAAGAGGGTGTTTTCCGGGGTGTCTTCGTCCCCGGGGAAACTCTACGCACCGGAGCCTGCCTTACTTCCCCGATTCAATAATGCCTCTCAAGGCCAACGATTCCCGGCACGCGGACCTTCCCGACTCACGTTGAGGGAAGGAAGAAGCAACGAATAAAAAAAAAGAAAAGTTCCGACGAAACCCCTGCGGATATTCGGCCGTGCGCCTCGTCGCGCCGACCTCGGCTCGAAATACACAAGTCTCATCCCTATCGTCATACTTCTCGAATGCCGGAACTCGGGTATTTTTATCCGAAAATACCACATTGATATCCCTCGACCGTGTAAAAATGAATAAATAAATAACCGAACCACGGGGACACTTTGTACAATCGAGTTTGAGGAATACTTACCGAATCTCACCTTCGGTTCCGGTTCGGACGACAAATATCCATCATCGGTCTGAAAGACCGGTCGCTGAGGAAGTCAATGATTCCTCGGACGATTTGTCCCTGATTGTCCCTTTATGGTATGTGGCGTATGCAAAAAAATATTAGTGATATTTGTACGGTGATCATCTAAGAAAAATTACCATACAACATAGTAGTAGGGCAACCAAGGCGCCACCTATGGCAGAAAGTCTCAGATTGTCCAAGAATGTTTACCATAACATCTAAGAAAAATTCTTATAAGTTCGGTAATTCCTACCATAGGTGGCGCCCTAGTGCCCTACAACTGTGTGCTATGGTAATATTTCTCAAGTTATATAGTCATTTTTTCTAGATCTTTCTCTCAGTATATGAATCATCCAAAGACCCCAGACCTGATGTAGGGGAGAGCTGGGCAAAATGGCACAGCGGGGCAAAACGGGATAATGAGACTAAACCCAATTTTCCAATAACTTTTGGATGATCGCGATAGTGGTCCGTGGGGCAAAAAGCGGTTGCAAATCCGGATGTATAGTTGGGACAAAATGGGGCATCCAAAAATTATTGTAAAATTGAGTTTTGTCCTCACTATCCAGTTTTGCCCCACTGTCCCATTTTGCCCCGCTCTGCCCGATCCCGAATGCGTCCTTTGGATGAATTCGATGTCAGTCAGGTCATCCTAGGTGATCAAGTGGCAAGAGCTCATACGTCCGAGCCGCTAGCTCTCATCCAATGCCTTCGAACAAATACGCCACCTACTCGTATACCTCGCGCTATACACGTTTCCACCGGGACTAGAAACAAAGAGCGGCCTCCAGCCTAGAGTAGAAAGAAGTGAACCGGCCGAGCTCGGCTGTCCTTCGGCGACGCGCGAAGTCTTCTCTCCCGAGCCCTTGGATGCGCACGGACTCGAGCCTGGCGAACGGAGTTCGTGCCTCGGTGTCCGCGCGAGCCTACTCGGCAAAAGGGCTCGTCGGCGAGAGTCGCCGGTGCTGCTGCCGCTGCAGCAGCGCAGAAACTCGAGAGGGAGCGAACACGGGGAGGAAAGATGGAGGAGGAGGAAGACGAAGTAGGACGGAGAATATCGGGTCTGTGACCGAGAAGGATCAACGCACGCTGCGGACCTTGAGAGAGACTCGAGGCAGCGTTAGCAGCAACCCACTGTTCCTCCTCCTATTCGTCGTCGTCGCCGTCGTCGTCGTCGCCGACGCGGTTCACCTTCTTCTTATCCTACTCGTTTCTTCTCCTCTTCGTCTCCGCTTCGTCCACCTTCCCCCCGCGCGAGAGATCGCCTCTCGCGTCCCTTTACCAATGTGGCCACTCGGCTCGTCCCTCTATCTCAATACACACGAGACGCCGGCGCGAAGTTGGCCCTTGAGAAACCAAGCGACGCAGCAGCAAACACGGCCCCGAGGAGAGATGGCGAAGACGAGGACGGAATAAGAATTATCATTCCCCGCTGGTGAAGGGCGAGAGGGGGGGGGGGGGAGAGACTCGGCGAGGAACGCTCAAGATTGCAGCTTCCTAGCAGCATGCAACTTACTCGGTAGTTTTAGTTGTCGAGCCAGCGTCTCTAATGCCGCTGTGTGCAGAATACCCGCATAACGTGACTAACACACTTCAGGGTGCACAAACGCGCTGATATGCAGGCCGATGCACCTATGTCAGCCCCGTCTCGGGCCAATGCACCTCTCCATGGAAATTGCTCTCCTTATTTAAAACCCTGTCTCGCGATTGACCCTTCTGACTTTTGAATGATAATATATTTGTCAACTCTCGCGCTTGTTGCTTCACAGTTGCGCATTGACATTCGGAGTCAGGTTTGAATTTAGCGGTTATTATATATATACTTAGTTAATTTGTTGAATTAAGTTTGCAATTTTTGACGGCTAAAGTTGCGGGTCATTTAAATAAATTACGCGCGAATCGCGAAAACTGTCTGTTTTATTTTTGAAAGTGATTGGTACACTATATTTGTCAACTCTCGCGCTTGTTGCTTCACAGTTGCACATTGACATTCGGAGTCAGGTTTGAATTTACCGGTGAATTGTATGTTTTTATTACATTGTAGTAGCTAATTATATGTAATTTATTATATATAGTGTTTAGTTAATTTGTTGAATTAAATTTGCACTTTTTAACGGCTAAAGTTTACGGGTCATTTAAATAAACTACGCGCCAATCGTGAAAGCTGTCGGTTTTATTTTTCAAAGTGATTGGTGCACATTAATTATTCTCAAAATTCCCCTTCCTATGGAAATTGCTCTCGTTAATTAAAACGCCATCTCGCAATTGAACTTCCTGACTTTTGTATGAAAATATATGTGCCAACTCTCGTGTTTGCCGTTTCACAGTTGCGCATTGACATTCGGGTTTGCGTATGAATGTACTGGTCAAGTATATCAGCCTTTATTATATATGTAGGGTAAAAGTGGTGAATATGGCCCACCTCGATTAACACATAAATCAATGATATATGGACCAGTCCATATTCCCCACTTTTACCCTAAGTTAATTTGTGGAATTAAATAAGCTATTTATAACGGCTAAAGTTACCGCACATATCATAAATTACCCGCCAATCGCTGAAACTGTCGGTTTTAATTTGAAAATTCATTGGCGCACGTTTGTAATAGAAAAAAAAATTGTTTACGGTCCTTAATTTATCATCTATTTTATATAAAAATTGCCATCGATAAAATATAGTTCGCGGCAGGCGGTCCATCAACCAGTTTGTCCACCGTTGATATTTGACCGGTTATTTACCAGCTCGCGTCGCCGCAATCAGTGAGGTTTCACTGTACACAGGCGGGACGATTCTCTCCGGCGGCTTTGCAAACTCCGTCACCGGCTCACCGGAGCACGAGGTGGACGGGTTTATTTCTGGGCTCGAAGCCAAGTGCTGCTCGCGTCCTTCCATCGACTAACCGTATATACGTTGCTCCCGCGTGCGCCGCGCCCCCGTCTTTGCCAAACGCGATTTCTTCTTCGTCCTCACTTTCTTACCTCTCCGGGGGCTAAAGCCGATTCTCGCGGAGACGCCGGAAGTCGCCGGCAAGATTAATGGCGAGGCCTCGACTCCGAACGCTCCCCGTGGCCTCCTTCCTCGCCGACCTCCCGTCCGACGAAAGAATCTCGCTCTTCATTCGTCCTCTCTCCTCACCTTTTTTTTCTTTTTTTTTTCGTACATTTTTCACAATTTCGAGTGTTTTTGCCGGAAGAACCGAAGCGCGCATGCGCTCGGCGAGTACCTGAGTGCGCGGGGGCGGTTGCATCACGGCAGCTGCAACAGGTCAACCCCTTCCGACAGCGGGCCGGTGCGCGAACGATTCCAATACGCATATGGAATAACTTATATTATAGGATACTGTGGACGCGTTTCCGTGGAAAAATTTTCAGCAGCTGCTGTTTACGCAAAAAGCCCCTTTTTGCCGAATGACCGCAAACGCGCTGCCCGGGGATTTACGATCGGGCTGACAGATGCGTGGATATGACGCGATGGGTCTATTCACACGATGACGAAATTCCGTCCACGGCATAGCGGAGCGTGCTGCAGATGAGGCCGAGGTATGAATTGAATTCTATCAAGTTGTTTTGTATTCGCGAGGGAAAAGGGTTGCCCTTCGAGTGAAAAATAAAGAAAAAGATCCGGCGAAGGACTCGTGCCGGCGAGACCCTCGAGAGTCCTTCGTTTATTGTGCGCGCACGGTCGCGAGAACTAAACGTGAATACACGGGTCGTTGTTCGTCGGTTATTCGAGTGGGGATCCAAGGACAACGATCATCTCGGAAAGCTACGTAACCGAGCGCAGGCTTACAATGGAACGAGGTCGAAACCGCTCTTCTGCGAGTTTTCTACAGTTAAAAAAAAACCCAAAGTCGAGCCAAATCCACTGTAAGTCGACATCCGTCGATATCGGCCACAATTTGTTGAGGCAATTTTGTATCGCGGCTGCTGAGCGTCCGTTTATTGTACGTGCCAGTTGAAGAACTACACAAAGAAAACAAATTTATTTGACGACCAACGTTTATTTTATTTAAGTAAAATATTTATTTTATTTGAATAAATATTTATTTTAATTAAGTAAATAGTGACCTAAATTAAATAAATATTCATTGAAATCAAATAAATATTTTCCTTGAACAAAATAAACGGTGTCAATCAAGTAAATTTTTCTTCTGCGTGTAAATGTGAGTACACGAAGTCGTTGTTTGGTTGCTATTCGAGTGAGGATCCAAGCACAACGATAATCTCGGAAAGCTACGGAGACGCGCGGAGGCTCACAATGGAATGTGATCGAAACCGCTCTTCTGCGAGTTTTCTACAGTAAAAAAAAAAAAGGAACAGAAAGAAAGTCTCAAAGTCGAGCCAAATCCACTGTAAGTCGACATCCCTCGATATCGGCAACAATTTGTTGAGGCAATTTTGTATCGCGGCCGCCGAGAGTAAGTTCTTGAGCCTGCGGGCCGGACCGGAGCTAATCGCGGGGGCTCAGAGTTTTTGCTCGGCCGCACGGACAAACCGCCCCCGCCCCTTCGAGCTTGTCCTCATCCTCCCGAAGTTTCGTAAATATTGGCGAAAACTCCCGGGCAGAAGAAAGGTGAGGAAATTCAGGGAAGACCGAGAGCGGCCGGGACGACGTTGTGGCACCTGTTGTTCGGCCCGTGTTCGACGGCTTCGGGATTTTACCCACGAGGATTTAAGGCCGGTAAAACAGGACGCAGTACAGCCTAAACGTTCTTATGACCAAAAAAAAACTTCACATTTGAATCTACACACAGAAAAAAGATTTATTCGAATCAAATAAATTTCAATCTTCATATGACGTTTATTAAGACAAAAGAAATGTTTCGTTGCCTTAACAAAATCTTTGTTAGATTCAAACAACGGCTTTTCTTTGCTTTCAGTAAAAAATGTATTCGAAGTGACTATTTATCGATTTGTACTTTAAAATAAATGTTTACTCGACACAAAGAATTCGAATCATTGAAAATATGATTTTGAATAGATATTTATTCGCGCAAAAGAAATTATATATTTAGCACCAAGACAAAACACGGCTGTTATCCTCCAACGCGCATTATAGAGTCGTGAACACGTCGATAAAAAGAATAATACTATCAAACAAATAAATATATTAGAATTTAATAAATGCTCTATTACGTTATGAGCCAAATAAAAAAATTTCTTCGTACCTAATAAATTTTCTTTCATCGGAATAAACTTCCATTCATCAAGCGCAAAAAATTCCAGACGCTTATTAAGATAAAATAAATGTTTCGTTGCCTTAACAAAACCTTTGTTAGATTCAAATGACGGGTTTTCTTTGCTTTCAGTAAAAAATGTATTCGAAGTGACTATTTATCGATTTGTACATTAAAATAAATGTTTATTCGACACAAAGAATTCGCATCATTGAAAATACGATTTTGAATAGATATTTATTCGCGCCAAAGAAATTATATATTTGGCACCAAGACAAAACACGGCTAATATCCTGCAACACGCATTATAGAGTCGTGAAAACGTCAATAAAAATAAAAATACTATCAACCAAATAAATATATTAGAATTTAATAAATGCTCTATCAGGTTATGAGCCAAATAAACATTTTTCTTCGTATCTAATAAATTTCCTTTCATCGGAATAAACTTTTTTCTGGGTGTACAAAGCTCGAATCGTGCACGGGAGATATCTCGCGCGTCGAAGCTCGGGGCGAGCAGACACGTGCGGCGAACACTGAGCCGATTTTGCTTTTCCTCGTAGCATGCGTCAAAGCGAAATCTCGACGGTTGCGAAGTATCACATTGTCATGCAAGGAGCGGTCGGCGGAGCGCGTGGGCGCCTATCGTCGAGAAAGTACTGAAAATCTCGGAGATGCTGGGACGAAGGATCATCGCGATTGCGCGTGCGCAGCATCCGTAAGCGCGCTCCCATACATCCATTGGGAAAGAGGGCAGATGCGACGAACCCTTTGCACCCGGATCGCGCAATGATACAACATCGACATTTTTGTAAAAGAGTTGAGAAAGCGCCCGATCACCGGCCGTTGATTTCAAAGGGAAAGGATTTTCCATGGAAAGGAGAATTTATCCTGGACCGAGCAGCTGCTCTATCCGACCACGCATGTTCCAAATCGAATCCTGGATTCCAACAGTTTCACGCAAAAACTCGACATCCGCGCACTTCCGACTATTTCCGCCGCACGGAACGGGGGCGTACGATCCTCCTCGATGTTCCTCCCATGATGCAATCGGGCTCGAAGAGAATAACAAGAAGCGTGTCGGGATGGCACACGAGATGCAGCTGTCTTCTCTTGCGTACGAACCGCAGCCACGCGTCTCCACTCCGCCCTGGGTCCGTAACGCGATTGTAGGATGAAAAAAAAAGGTAGCTCGTTATGTCGGCGTCTCGAAGGCTGAGGGTAAGTTGCGCAACGTTATAATAGGGAGGGTATAATTCCTGGAGGCCCCCAAGCGGCGCAACGAGAGCTTTGATTGACGCACAAACGATATATTTTCGATGGTCAATCGATATCCGGTGCTGTGGGGAGCCCCAGTCTGGATCGCTTCCGGGTCTCGAGGATGAGACGACCCGGAGGGGGGCGGGAGGGAAGGGGAACTGTGAAACCGAATCCTTTGGATATAGGCACGAGATAGGGAAAGACTGCGAGAGCCACAATAAACCCCTCCGGTTCGATATCGACTCTCGTCCGCATCTACCGAATCGTGGAATTTTAAACGAGGATTGAAGTTTTGAGGAAATACACTCGGCATGGCTCGAATTTCAATAAATTTGTTTAATCAAATTTAATAACGGTGAAAGATGGATCATAAACGTTGAAGCTATTTTATAATACTTAAATGTTTTATCGCGCTTTATATTAATATTTACAATAATATTTGAATCGTGGAAATTTAAACGAGAATTGAAGTTTTAAGGAAATACTATCGGCGCGGCTCGGATTTCAATCTTTTTTTTCAAATTTAATAACGGTGTTATTAAATTTAATTTATAATGTTTAAATATTTTATCGTGTTTTATTTAATATTTCTATCAATACATTTTTTTGATCTCTTTAATGACGGTGAAAGATGGATCGTTAACGTAGAAAGTAATTTATAATATTTTAATAATGTTAATTTTTAATAAATACATTTTTGCAACTTGTTTGTATGATTGATATTTTCGTTCCATTGTGCGAAGGAAAAATGATATGGAAGAAAAATAAGTTCGACCGCGGGAAGGAGCGTTCGAGGGACCGTGGGAGCTGCGTTGGGTGAGCTCCGAAAGCCGATAACCCTTTCCGACCGGATACACGTCACTATCGTGACGGCTCCATCTGCATCTCGTCCCCTCAGGAATCCTGTGCAAATACACCCTCCGAGACCCTTCGAAAAACATATCTGCCACTACCGACATCAACCCTTCGACGTATCCCTTTCTGTCCATTTCTATGATACAGAAATTGGTTTTATCTCAGGGCCCGTCGACGCCGCTCCTTTCTCAAAAACCGATGATTCACCATAAAATATTCGAGATTCGAGATAGAGGCAAGAGACGGTGCGATTTCGTAGTTTGATCACGATTTTCTTTTTATTTGGAATTTCGCGAATCGCGCTACGGCGCACATTCCACGATTACTGCGTATGCGCCCTTTGTCCTCGGGCGGTGTGAAGGTAAAAAAGAATAACAGGAATACCTCTCCGCCGAATTCACCGAAGTTCGATGACGTGAGCCCTTTGTGGTGTTTGCGCGACTGGGAAAATTTATTCGATTCATGCGGTCGGGCGCGCGCACGCACGCGGATGCGTCTTGTAACCAACCGGCGGGATTTCTCTATGTTAAAGCGTAATCGTAAGACGTGAAGGAAAAAAAAGGACGCGTACACGAGTCTCCATAAGAATTCTTCAAAAAGTTATTTCGACATGCATCTGCCATATTTTGTAACACGATGACGGATGCGGGCGAGACACGCGCCCCGTAACGTGAAACCCTTTCAGGAAAAGCGCGCTCTTACGTAACAGATGTAAAGGATCTCGGGGCGGGATCGCGCGTGGCTCTCGAGAATCCTCCCGACGGCCACGTAACCCGCGGAAGGGACCGGAAGACGATTGAAATCTCGGCACGCATGTGCCACGCGTCGGAATCACCGTTACTTCGGTAACCGAAAAATTTTTTTATCGCAGGTGCCACGAGAATCGCGGCCTTTGTATCGCATATCCGAGCGGGCCACAGAAAAAAATGTTTCGGTACGAGACAATTCTTGTTTCTTAATTAATATCGCTAATTCGATCTATTCCACAAAGCTTTATTTTTCACGATAGTTTAAGTCTTCAGTTGATAGTTTAAGGTGGCTATGTCGCTTCCCGCTCATTTCGCATAAGTTCGAGAAAAGTAAGCGAATATTGCAAGTACTTCTCGATGATATAAAAATCTGAAAAAAAATCATGCAGATTAAAGATACTGAAAATATTAATTTTGCACAATAATAATTCCAAAATGTTATTAACAAATTAATCAAAAAATTAATTGTTTAACAAATTGACCGGCAAAACAACTTTTTTTTCCTATGAAAATGATTCGTTTATTTTTCTGAATACGTATGAATTTTTTCAGATTTTTCAATTAGCTTTGATTTTTTAATTTTTTTATATGGAAAAAATGTC
>JAPYZC010003621.1:0-11667 GCA_030522665.1 Ichneumoninae sp. A BG-2022a | reverse complement strand
TAATTTGTTAACCAATTAATTTTTTGATGAATTTGTTAATAACATTTTGCAATTATTATTATGCAAAATTAATCTTCTCAGTATCTTTAGTATACATGACTTTTTCAGATTTTTACACCATCAAGAAGTACTTGCAATTTTCTCTTATTGTTGTCGAACTTATGCGAAGTCATAAGGAGGGAGTCTCGCGCAGCGAGACTCCCTCTTTAATCAATAGAGCCAAATAATAATGTACAATCGTGCAGTGGAACATTTCACCCACCTAAATAAAACGGATCAACCGTTTCCGCTCTCCCGTACAGTTGTTCTGTGGTGCCACGGAACCATTTTACATTGTAATATCTGACCAATTCCTTGCCGTATAAAGGTGGATCCCAAGTCACTAGGTAACCTTCAACAGTTGGTTGAACTTTAGCGTTTCGAGGTGGGCCCATACTGTCAAATTCTGTAACAAAGATCCCTAATGAATAATTTGGCTTCCCTCTGCATTTAGAATCTTAGTTCTGCCTATTTACACGCTTACCCTTACTGCTACGGAATTCTGATGCTGAATTACGGTCCATAGAACCTATAATTCATTCACTATAATTTCGCACAAGAACTGGAATAAATTTTACCTATCGTAATAACTTCAAACAGGAATTGGATGAATGAATACCTGATTTTGGTTGGGTGAGTACGCGTATTGTCTTGGAAAACATTCCGTCTCCGTGTTTGTCCTGGCTCAGTACCATGAATTCGTATTCTTGTCCTGGAGCAAGATTAGGTATGGTAGCTTCTGTTATTTTCTTTGAAGGAATCTTCATGGTCTTCCACTCGGCCGTATCAGTTGGTCTGTACCTGGACCATAAAAATATTTTATGTAACTCATGCATGAAAAGTGCTACTTTCCGTGCCTACCGAGGATGGCGTAGGCGGCGTTTTGCAGCCATGAGTTTAAACATTTCCCGGCGCATGCGCAGATCGGCTCCGTTTGCTTTTGCGTGCGATTTCTAGAAATTATTGCACGCTGCTCGCAGCGCCGCTATCAGCAGGCACGGAGTAGCATTTCTCCTGCATTCGTTACGTAAAATAGTATGTGATACTTGTACGTAAAAGCGGACTTGCCTTCTCTCGCGCTACAACAGCTTCCCAACCTTCGCCGAAAGTTCGCTTTTACGAACTAGTATCGCAATATACTATTTCCACAGCTTCATCGACAATAATATCTGGGCAAACCTCCTTTACGTCTATTCTTTTTTTACGTTTATTAAATATTCATCCATTATTTCTAATAACATGACTTCACGCAGATTATTTATTTGTTGAACTAATGATTCATGTATGTTACGCGTCTTTTATACATCCCGACAACTCAGGATGTTACTGGGCAAGGAAGCGGTCACAAGCTGATGCCCCCCGTTGTATTTCAATGATTTA
Organism: Ichneumoninae sp. A BG-2022a; assembly: GCA_030522665.1. Lineage (NCBI taxonomy): Eukaryota > Metazoa > Arthropoda > Insecta > Hymenoptera > Ichneumonidae > Ichneumoninae sp. A BG-2022a. The sequence continues at coordinate 10,248 of JAPYZC010003621.1, read as the reverse complement.
AGAGCCTCAGATTTTTCATGTACTTCGGGAAAAACCAAGCCGAGTAGAATGCGTCCGACTACGGTCAACAGTTTAAGATTTTGTGGGATAGGTTACGGAGGATCCGTATAACACCGAATAAAATCACACATCGGAAATATACGGTATACACTGTACATCCGAATAACACCACCGAAGATCACGTACGACAAGTAAAGGTGTATAGTTCGAAAACGATACGTCTCATTATCGGATCAACCGAACGCTCTAGATGATGAGACAAGGCAAGAGACAAGTTCTGTCACCGCGCGAAAAGCTGAGATGCGATTCTCGCTCAAGTATTTCCGACAAAAATTAAATACGAGGTGTTTCGACGATTCGTAATCGGAACACCCTAGCAAGTTGATGGACCACAAACGGACCGAAAAACGGACACGTTCGTTGGGGAACAAAACGGACCGTAAAAAACGACAAAACGGACTGTATATTTTTTGTTGGCATTTGGTATTTTTTCTGTTGCGCAAACCGAAAACGGACCGAAGGTATCTTTTTCGAAAAATTTGCTTTGGTTCGTTTTCACTTCCCGCAACCGAAAAAGCACCAAGGTCGTATTTTGATTCTGTCCTTTCATTAAAAACAGAATTAAAAGCAAAACAACAAAAAACTTTTTTAAACTTAGCCAACAATTCTTATAAAAAAAAACATTCGGTCCTTCCTCGGTTTCTGCAACCGAAAAAGGACCAATCCGAACGTACGGTCCGTTTGACCGTTTTTGTGGTCCGTTTCGTTCCCTAAAGGACGTGTCCGTTTTTCGGTCCGTTTTCTTGTTTTATCCCTAAAAGTAGCCGTCCGTCAACTTGCTAGGGCACCTCGGATTTTATCATTTAATCGATAAAAGCCTCCCACCGGAAAACTGCACTGCACCGGAAGACTCGACGAGTCTCTTCGGTCGTCTCCTCTTCGGACGATTCCACAGCTTGCAATCAAAACCACGGACTTTTGACAAATTTCGACATACGTCTCGGCGGCCAACCAATAATTAGCAAGCTTACGACTCGCAGGTCTTTTCGATATTCAACGCTGGGAGAAAGCAGAAAAGGACCCGCGCCCGCAGCGATACTACATGAGGACAGTCTCTTTTGACGTCAACTAATGATCGCTGCCTCGCACGTACGGAAAGCCGGTCCCAGCGAGAGCGACTTTACGAGCCCTTCTCAAGCGAAGGTAGCGGCTACGGTTTGTGACGTCGTCGTACCGGTGTCCGTGGCTTCTTTTCGACGCCTTGTGCACACATGTTTTTACTCCTGACTGCCCGCTAGGACAAAAAGATGGGAGTTATGCGTTTCACTGCAATTGCCAGGCCCCGCTACTTTCTTAATAAGCCAATGTTTGTTGAAAAGGAAAAAAAAATGATTTAATTTTGGTATGTTAAAAGTTCATAGCCTCTGATCGATGTTTATGGCAATATGTTTGTGAGTGAAAATACGAACTCACGGAAATAAACCATAATCCGAAAAATAAGGTTAAAAGTTCGCGGTGAAGTATCGAAAAATAACATCGGTGATCAATTTGGATTATACGGTTTCATCAATTTAACTCGATCGCTGTCGTATAAGGCCACATTCACAAAGTAATATCAGTGATATAATTTTTTTTTAATTCTGTATCTCTCAGATAAAATTTTCCAATTTTGTGTTTCTGATAAGATTTTGTACGTGTGGTTCCTCTCCAATAGAACTTTTTAAATGATGAATCTCTCTGTTACAGCTTTCTATGTGTTGTTTCTCTCCGGTACAATTTGTTATCTTTCATTCTTATTCTTACTTTCTAAATATTGTAAAGGAGAGGAACGACTTGTATAGATGGTACAATTCAAAAAGCATAAAATAAAAAAGAACTCTAATTTTAAATAAAACTGCCGACTGCAAAAAATCGTACAAAAAGATTAAAATAATTAACGAAAAAAAGGAGGGGGCGCAACGAGCGTTGGAAAGCAGTAGTCGTATCTGTGACGAGGTCCTGGATATTTTAAAAGTGTTGGGGAAATTGGGCGGAAAGACTTCGAAAAAGTGCATTGAAACGTGAGGAAGAGGCATTGGGATGAGTAGAAATGTTAGTCACGGAAACGGCTGTCTGAGGAAAGAATGCTGGAACCAAGGGAAAAGAAGCCAACGAATCAGCGTTGAAAGTGAAAGAAGCAGGTGACGGGAGTGCCGAATGGTGGCGAATCAGAGGAAATTGACCGAAGATGACGGTAGATGACGTCGACGATTATGGGTGACTTGGCCGTTACAGTCGCTGTTGGATCACAGCAACAGCTGACTACTGGGCGGTATGGAAGAGCTGGAATGGCAGTAAGAGGATCGAGGGGAAGGAACGGCGGAAATTACAAAATGGGAATAAATGAATAAAAAAACAATAATAGCATCATTAATTCGTCGTAATTATCTCAATTCATTCATAATCTTCCGAACAGAGTTCTCCAATATCCGCACAAATAAGTTTGGTAGTAGAATATTATCATATTATGTAAATCTCTTGAGAGGATACATGTCTCCCGGTTGTAGCGAAGATTATGATTGCATTTATATATTAATGACGCTATTATTGTTTACATATAATATTAATTATTGGTTCATACATGAATTGTTTCAATCTTTTTGTACGATTTTTCGGAGACGGGAGAAAAAAAATGCTTTATTAATTAATTTACTCTCTCTATTAATCTACTATCTCATCGGTTGTGGTAGTTATAATAGTATGCGATGTCCGCACATTCCAATACCGCCCCATTTTGGGCTTCGATTTTATTTCAGCGCAACATCCCATCTGTTCTTAAAGCTGCATCGCCGTAATGTATTCATTATTTATCACAAACGGTTTATAACGTTTACTCATTAGAACAAAAGGCTTATGGTCAAAAGTGTATATGGGGGAAAAGTGGTGAATATGGCCCACCTCCATTAAGACGTAAGTCGATTATATATGGACCGGGCCATATTTCCCACTTTTACCCTAATATTTATCCACATAATCAGTAATTTTGATAGTCTACAAGCACATGTATAACGGGCATTTTTTATTATTGCGCTACTTTTTGCACTCGATATCAGTACTAAATTAGCCAACCCTTTTCGATCTTTGTATTTAAAGATCGAAAAGCGAATATTGGCATCTTAGCTTCGCACTTCAGATTGAAGTTTACGAAATAAGTATACATAGTAAGTGTAATTATTAAATGGTTAACTTAATAAACAATACCGCGATTATTCATTAATGTGTCGCCCACTTTATTATTATCATTATTCTGAACAAATGTTGATGGCCTAACACCAGCAGCGCATGTAGGCTATACTTACACACAGCCTACATGGCATTTTTTTACATCAAGCCATCGATATGATTAAACTATTTAGCAACATCTTTACCAAGAGAGAGAGAGAGAAGAGATGGTGAGTACGCAACATTACAACGTGTGACCTCGCATTCGTTTCGAACAAAATTCTGCCGCAATCTGCCTTCGGGCTATTTGTTTTGCAGATTGAAGCACGCCACATATTGCTTGTCATCTCTACATAATAACTCGCTCGTATGATAATTGATTTCCTGAGCTATTTCGATGACAAGCTGGGTTACAAGATAACCTCACTTTTTCCATCGTTCAGGCACATCGATTTTCATCAATCCTCTGCCACGAATCGATACTCAATCAGGCATCCCACCGCCATCTATCGTCAGCCTTATCACCAACACGCTCCATATTACGCTCGATATATGATATTCTGCCGTCAATCGATCCTCGGATAAGTACAGCCACGCCAGTAGTGGACATTGAAAACAACCACTCTGCTCTAATCCATCTGATCACGGCAAAATGTTCCGCTGCGGAGGATGCAAGCGCTTCACGAAGAACGACGATCTAGCTGTTTGCGCCGGCGATTGTGGATGTTTAATGCATCCCGAATGTGTGTCCGAAAAGTTCAATTGTATACTCGAGGACGTTGCCCAGAGCATGACCTTTCACTGTGATCGCTGTACCATGTCGAAATCGACAGTCACACCGAGATCTCCATTATCGACCACTCAAGGTAATCATCAAAGTGTCACCAGTACACCAAAAACTAAAGCCAGCGTCGACGATGCCTCAACGAGTGAGCTGTTAAAACTCATACTAGCAAATCAGGAGAAATCAGATAAAACAATGTCCGTTTTCATTCAAGAACAGCGCGATACAAATTCTGAAATGAACAGTAAGCTCAACGTCATCCCCATAATAATCGAAACGATATCAGACCACACGGCAAGGATCACTGCGCTAGAAAACGCGAACTCCCAGCTATTACACGAAATTAAAACTCTAAAAGCGCAAGAATCTCAGCCTTCAAGCTCTGGAGACGTGGTTCTGTGCGGTATCCCAACCTCTATTGACATCTCACCAGAGATCATCGCTAAAAACGTCTTTGTTGCACTAGGCATCCCTGAGCTTGCCAATCACAACCTTGCAGTACGTAAAATCGAACAAAAAAACAATAACACAGATATCGGCACCAATCAAAACCAAGCTAGGAAAAATACAATAACCGCCTCGTACATCGTCACTTTGACGTCCAACTCTGTGAACGATGTTGTTCTAAACAAAAAACGAGAAAAAAAAACAACTTAAATTTAGCGAAGTGTTTGAAACGAACTCGACGGGAAATGTCTATGTCAACGAACTCTTGCCTCCGCACGTGTACAGTCTCCTGCGCCAAACCAAAACAAAATCTAGAGAAACCTCCTACAAGTATGTCTGGACTAAAAATGGCAACATCTTTGTGCGCAAAAATGATGGTCAGCCGATACTTAATATTGAAACGGTCACCAATCCAGACAAATTAATCTGACTACCCAATCACAACGTCAGCGATCCGATTTCTAACGTCACTATAACTCCAAGATCATCTAATTCAACGACCGCTTTAAAAATAGCTCACTTCAACGCTAACTCACTTCTGGGTCATATCGACTTCATCAGATTATACTTCGAATCTCATTTCTTCCATATTATATCCATCTCTGAAACATGGTTGCAACCGAACATTCACGATGGACTCATTAGTATCAAAGATTATTATCTAATACGAAATCATAAAGAAGGTAAAAGAGGTGGAGGTGTAGCGTGTTACATACACATCTCTCTGAAAGCTAATGTTCTGGCAGCATCGCCTAGTCTTTTCTCTAACTCTCCCGAATTTTTATTAATAGATATACATGAAACAAATTCCGAGGCAATTTTTTTCACCTCCATGTACAGAAGACCTTGAGGTTTACTCTTCGACGGCTATCTTGTAGAGTTTAATCGATATGCTCACGCATATAAAAACATTATCATCGCAGGCGATCTAAATTACAATCTACTTTCGAATAATAGTTATGAAACAAAATGCTCAAAGATATTATTTTTTCCTTGTCACTCCATCTTGTTGAGTCAAACCCTATGTACCACACAGCGACGAGCGACTCATGGCTCGATGTCATGATTATTGACAGCGACGACAAGATTCAAGCGTTTACAAAATCCGATGCCCCGTTCATCTGCGGCCACGACTTACTCGAACTATTGTCACATTATCACTCGAAGAAGTACAAGATATTTTCAAGACCGAGAGTATTGTAATATGTTAAGCGCCAATCTACCCCCTGTAAAAGAAGAACTAACAAATGCCGAGCCAATCTCTAGTCAAATTTATTTATATACAGATCTACTGTCCCGCGCTCTTGAGTCTACCTTTGACGTCCATGCACCTTTACGAAGGTTTCTAGTCACAAAACCTCCATCGCCATGGCTCACTCGGGAGCTCAAACAAAAATCGAAACTCTGCAACCGGCTCTATAAGTTGGCTAAATGAGCCAACAGCGTACTTGACTACGCCATTTATCGAGAATTTAGAAATAAACTTACATCCGAAATTAGAACCGCTAAATCCAAATATCATTACGACCATCATAACACTATTACCGATCCAAAAAAATGTGGGCAGAATTAGGCAATCTCGGGCTTGTAAAAATTAACCTCGTCTCTCCGCTTCAGTTCTTCTCTGCTGATCAGCTTAATGCGTTTTATGCTAGTGTCACGAGGAATGCCCAGGATTATCTGCTACAGATTTTGTCACGTCTATTGCTGGAATCGATTACGAAGGGCCAGAGTTTCATTTATGTCATACCACTCAAAATGAAATCCTGCAATTGATCACTTCCTTAAACATGAACTCACTTAACTCAGGACTTGATAAAATATCCCGATACTGCATCTCCAAATCTCTAGACGTTATTCTACCGCACATACTTAACCTCTTCAACCATTCCACATGTCACTCCCACTTCCCAAGTAAATGGAAGATGGCCTATATCCGACCATTATCGAAAACCAAAACACCAAGAAGTCCTTCAGATACCAGACCAATAGCAAATCTCCCCAAAATTTCAAAAATCCTCGAACGAATTATTCATAAGCAAATCGTAAATTACATTGAAAAAAACAATATTCTCGATGCCAGACAATCAGGGCATCGGAGCGGGTATACAGCACCCAAAGTGCGCTTACAAGAGTATTGGATGATATAAGACTTGGAATTAATGTAAAAGAGCTAACTCTTCTAGTACTCTTCGACTTTAGCAAAGCCTTCGACTTAGTATCGCATCATCTACTTCTACTAAAACCCCATACCTTGGGCTCCTCGGACTCGGTACTCACATGGATTTTCTCTTATCTTACTGGACGAACGCAGACTGTCATCGACAATGACGGGAAATGTTCCAAATGGTTGCCGATCACAGCAGGCGTGCCTCAGGGATCAGTTCTTGCACCTCTGCTATTCTCGCTATTCATTAACGACATTGGCAAACATCTCAGGTACTCGAAGCACATGATATTTGCGGACGATACGCAAATTTATTTGCGCTGCCGTCCACACGAACTCAATTCAGGATTAGCTAAACTGCAACATGATGTAAATGTCATCTTCGATTTTGCTGCTATGAATGGATTGACTCTCAACACCACGAAAACAAAAATAATGATACTGGGTGGCAAACCCTACATTCAACACATCGTATTATCCAACCATTTGCCAGTTACAATTAACGGAATAGCCAATAGTCAGTGAAGCCAAAAATCTAGGTGTAGTGATCGAGTCCGATTTATCGTGGAAGAATCAAAGCTCCAATATCTCCAGAAAAGTCTATGACACACTTCACAGGCTCAAATACCACAAAAACGCTCTCTCCACTGAACTTAGAATCAAACTAATTAACACACTCATCTTTCCCCACTTCGATTACTACTGTATGACGTACGGTGACTTGACCGAAGAAATTAACAGCAAACTTCAAAAGCTAATGAACACATGTATCAGGTTTATTTTCAACCTGCGCAGTAGGGAGCACATCACTCCACACAGACACAGATTGAACTGGCTGTCAGTAAGAAACAGAAGAACACACTTCTCAGACATTGCCGTCTACAGAATCCTTCATCTTCACACACCATCCTATATCAAAGAACTGTTTCCCAGCCCAGATCCCACTCTGCATCGATCCTTTCGCGTACAAGCGTCCACCTTCCACATTCCTGCTCACCGCACCACTAGCTACAGGAACTCTTTTCGTCTCATGGCAATATATCTTTGGCAAATGCTCCCGGAATCAGTAAAATCAGCCCCATCACTCAGCACTTTCAAAACTCGTCTCTTTGACCACTTATTTCAGCAAGAGCTATCCGATGATGAAAGGATTAGATTAGATTATTAATAGATTACTAATAGATTAGTAAGCGTCATCACTACTATTTTAACATTTCATTCTGTACTTCACTCATGGATCCCAACTATTTTACTACTATTCTTCCATGAGTATTATATTCTTATACTCGTATATCATATTGTATTATATTATATTATATATTCTTACTGTAATTATTCACATTGACCCATAGTATAACTAGGGAATAATAAACATACCAATACCAATACCAATTACACAATCTCAAGGGCATTATTATATCTCCGTCGACGTATCCCTCGTAAAAAAATCTCTATTACGCCACGGGAAATTGTATTTTATTTATTGCCCAGTACCATCAGTGAGCATTTTTCAATTATTTGTCCACCACATTAGATACCACATATTTTGATGAACAATTTTTTTTCAACAATTTGTTAATAACATTTTGAAGTTATTATTATGAAAAAAGAATATTTTCAGTGCCTATAATAAGTATGAATTTTTTCATATTTTTATAACACTGGGAAGTGTTTGCAATTCTTGCCCGAATTTCTCGAATTTAGGCAAAATGAACACCACTCGCTCCAACCTCCTTAAGCCAGTATCCGTGAGAATTCAGTCATGGCTATGTGGGGTCGGCATAATTCTGCCCTCGGTGAGCAGGACACTCGAATTAACGATTTTCCAGGCCCGACTGTGCACTAGGAGGGACATGGGTTTTAGCACAAGAAAGTAGATAGATGCTACGTTGGGTTTGCTCATAATGGGCGCGAGACTTTCGGGTCGACCATAGGATGACGGTCTTGTGCCGGATTCCTTAGACACTATCTGCAAAGGTGTTGGCTACTGCCATTTCGTCGTGGCTCGCAATGAACTCTCCGTCGCTTTTCATAAGTGAAAAGTGAGCTTATGTCTCCAGGGTGGAAAACGTCGAAAGAAAACTCCCAAGGGACGAAAGTGAACGGAATGCGAACTACGCAGGCGCGACTCTGTAATTTCACCACAGGTTCACAACTGGCATGCAATAAGCCACTTTCGGCTCGCAAGACTGCCATGGAAAGTGCCGCGATTCATGCACGAGTGACAAAAAAGTTTTTTCGCACCCGTATCGAAATGTACTAATATGTGATTTTGTTTTCTGAGGTTTTGTATTTCTTACACACATTGAACGCTGGTTTGGCGGCGCTGTGTACGATTTCGCACGTTGTGGTGTACCACGGTACACCTATTGTGTGTCGTTTGTCCGAGGTTTTTTGAACTGCAAGGTCAGCTGCATTACGAATAGCAGTTTCAAGTATTTCCAATCATAAATCGACATCCAATTCTTCGTCGCAGGCTGTGACGAGCGAGTTCGAGAATTCGGTATCAATCAATTCCTCGTAGAGTTCCCAGTCAGCTTGGTGAATTTTCCATTTGGAAATAATTGGAGATTTGTCGATGTCGTTGGAAATCGAAAATTTGATGAGCTTGATGTATATAGGAAATGGTAGCTATCGTAGAGATACTCATCTACGAACCATTCTAGTTGATCCGCCGAAGCGGCTGGACATAATCTAAGGTATCGAGCTGAGCGAACCGGAGGAACAATTAAAGTGTAGGTTTATCTGTATTAAGGATAACTGTGATCTCAACTCGAATCCATTGTTCTATCGTTTTACCTCTTGTGTCCGATTTCGATGAACCCTACAATTGGTTGTGACTGTTGAGATCGCCTACTATCAGAAATGACTTCGAACATTGTCGAAGGAAGTTGCGTAGGTCTTCTATCTTAAAGTTACAACTATTTGGAAGGTGGACATTACAAATAGTTATTTCGTTGGTGCCGAGACGGCAACGAAATGATTTCAAGTGGCGTATTAACGATCTCTTCATGGGGGATGTTGACCTATATGAATGTCGTTATACCTCCGCTCTATATCTTATCGTTCTTGCGAAGTGAACCCAGCATCGCAGTTCGGATCGCCAGAGATTTCTTACTCATATCATCATCCGTTCCTGACGTTTCCACCAGTGAAGCACAGGCTGACGTCGGGTGTTTTGTCTTTTTACAAATGATACTAATAAACGTCGATTTTAACGCACGGTCGGCCGTTACTTTGTGAAGATTTCGTTACATTGTTACATCCCCGTAACGCCACCACATAGCCCAGGCACGAGCAACTCCCTTCACACAAACACAGGCACAACCATAGGGCCTTGAGGTATCGATAAGGGAAGGAGAATGTTCGGGCCCGAAAAACACGTAAGAGATAAGAGCGATCCTTCCTATCCTTCTGGAAAAATAGGAAGTGGGAGACGGGAAATTTCAGGACCAATGAGCTAAGAGAAAATTTGCCCTCTCCCGCACCTACGCATAGAGGAAGATAGAGTACACATTAGTATATAAGGACGAAATTTATGCTTAAAAACCAGTTCTTGTAAAATCTTCAAACTCTCTGGATCGAGCTAATAATTGTACAGCTCTACCAGAAACACTCTTCTCAAGAATTCAAGTAAAAGTAAGTTCAA
>JAPYZC010003620.1:0-11670 GCA_030522665.1 Ichneumoninae sp. A BG-2022a | reverse complement strand
AAGGCGCTGAACGTAAAACCTAAAACATAATAATATCAAGAAAATAAGCCAAAAATGGCAGAAACTAAATGGTGATGAAATAAACTGAACAATAAAGCGCATAAAAAATCGAATGGAAATAGGAAAATAATAAAAAAAAAAACAAAATAAAAAAAAAAAATTAAATTAAAAATTATTGTGGACGTTTGTGAACGGTTCGTTAAATGCACAAATCTTTTTTACTGTGCGAGGGCCACAAACGTCCGCCATTGTCTGAGGCCGCAGACACAAGGGTTCCATTTTTCATCTCGTTCCACTTTGCATCCGGCGAGGCTCGTTCGGCGACCTGATTTCCACTGACGGGAATCGCAATCGCAGCGAGCTTCTTTTATCTGCTTTACTACGCTGCCTCCGGCGCGGCTGCGGCAAAGATGGCCGACGAGCCATTCATCCGCGTTTCGTAATCCTAGATTGGCGGAGAGCAGTTGCCGAATTGGTTGGCCGCGATGAAATTAATCCGGAAAAAATGAAAAATGCGAGAAATGCAAAATTTCGATCCTACGACTATTTTACGATTAAATCGCATTCCGCTGGGCGGAGCGTCGAGCCCGGCAGGGGAAACGCTTCGTACAGTCGGCGCTGCATTGTCTACGTGTACTCAGCTCTGCTATCACGAGGGATGACGGCTTCAGCTTGCGCAGGATGTCGTAAGCCGTCGAGCGTGCCATCCCTCGTTTCCTTCCACTTTTTTTCTTTGCTCCTTTTTTCTCCTTCCTATCTCTATCAATCTTCCTTCCGCCGAGCCTGCAGCCGTCGACGCCGAGGGCGACTAACCTACTGCCTTCGTCCAGGCCGGTGGACGACTCCGGGGTTTCTCACTTCGCACACTTTGCGCCCGTCTAGGAGAGCGCAGCGCGCGCGATGCGTTCATCGCGCACTTCGAGCGTGTCTGCGCGCGGTGCATCCATGTAAAAACACATACGTTACATAAATATATTTTTTTTCACCATTTTTATTTTCTTTTTTTGCCAGTTTTCAAACATCATCCAATAAAGATTGTTGCGTGTCTTGCAAATAATTTTTTTTTACTACCTTACCGGAACTTTCGATTTTTGATGAAAAGGGAATTTTCTTAGGCGACTTTTCTCAAGCCGCGATTCGCAGAGAAAAATTGGTTTGTTAAACCGACAAAAATGCGTATTGTCAGTAATTCATTGTTGCAGAAGCAAAAAAAAAAATTACTGCTAGACTGCTAAACGATTCGACGCTGGAGTGTAATTTTTTTTTGTTCCGGCAGAGTAGTTTTTTGTACCGATATGAAGTGAATAAATGGGAAAAGTAATTAGCGCGCTTTATCCGACAGCGCGATGCACAAACGCGTCGAACACACGAAGTGGCCGCGTGTGCGCATGCGCATTTCACTGGCGCTCGGCCCGGTTGTAATACACCGCCCGCTGGAAACAGCCAAAAGCCCTTTCGTTAATGAGAAATTCGCGGTTGAATCTCGTAAAACTCATAATTACTCGTCCGAGTAATTTTCTTTTGTTTTTAACCGGCACGTAAAATACACGTACGTTTACCCTACATAAGGCCGCGGATGCTCCCACGTTTTTCGTTCCGCGGCGAAAAAAACGTGAATGCCCGTAGTACGCTTACACACCCGCGAGGCTTAACCTCGGTGAAGCAACCACTTGTTAGTGCCTTGTTTTTATATATATATAAAAATAGGCAGTTCTACGGTTTCCGAGGACCCGTAATTTGACCATGGATTCATCATTTATGGACGAAAATAAGTCGATTATCAAGAGTAAAAAATATTCAATTTCGCCTTAGTTTCGGAGATATAGTCGTTTTATAGGTAAAATCGAAAATATGTCATATCGAATGATCAAATCCTACCCCAATCATGCACCTATCGCTGTAGGTGCGGACATTCGCTCTATGGGAACAGATTTTTTTTTTCATGAAATGATAGTATTTCTAGTAGCCGTGCCCGCGCCCCCCTCCCCCCGCCAAGCCGCCACAAAAATAAAAACAAAAACAAAAACAAAAACAAAAGTAACATGTAACAAAAGTAAAAAGTAACAAAAGTAAAAAGTAACAAAAGTAACAAGTAACAAAAGTAACAAGTAACAAAAGTAACAAGTAACAAAAGTAACAAGTAACAAAAGTAACAAGTAACAAAAGTAACAAAAGTAACAAAAGTAACAAAAGTAACAAGTAACAAAAGTAACAAGTAACAAAAGTAACAAGTAACAAAAGTAACAAGAGTAACACGTACTTATATTTTTGCTTATTACGGAACGATAAAATACAAATTTTATTATTTTATTATGAAACGTTTTTTATTCACTATCGGTAGCTCGGCAGTCATTGCGTGTACGAGATATGTCGCTCGCGTAGATTCCCGCGTCTCGTACGAGAACATTGTACTTGTGGTTTGGCCGTGCGCAGAGGGCAAGTACGCAAGTACGCCGAAGCTGGCGCGCACGTGAATGCACGCGGCGTGCCTGCATTCGTAGCTGGAAATCGACGTGCGGTAGGAGGCAGCGAGATAGAAGGAACGAACGATTCGACGAGGAGCGGAGCGCGGAGAGGAGTCGCGGGAGCCCGAGTGCAGGGGTAGATAGAGAACCGCGAACCGGACGTGACGTGGTGGCCGGCCGCGGCTAAACATAGACCAGTCGTCGCCGCCGCATGCCTCGCCGCCTGGCTGATGCTCGTCCACTGCACTTTGTGCCTCGATACTCCTTTCCTTGCGCCTCGTGTTCCCGGTACACGCTGTTGCACCGAGTCTCAAGGCTACTTGTCCGACACTCCTAGCTCTTAAATGAAAAATTGCCGGTGAACGTGGACTTTGTCGAAACAAATGAAAACAATTTCAATACGAGTTAAAAACATATAAATAAAAAAATATTAATGAATTAAAAATAAACCTATTGGGTCGAAAAAATTCGACCCAATAACTTTTTCCGTCCAGAAATAATGCGTAAGCGTTTTCTTTTTTTTATGTCCAATGTTCAAAATTTGGGTTTAGCGACCGGAACAGTTTTAGGTCTGAGTGGAGAATCGTACGTTCAAAGTCGAGTTACAAATTTGTTGTCTTCGGAAGAAAACTCGAGCGCGGGAGAATGATGGAAAGTTCCGTCGGTTCGGGGTTCTCCCGTTGTAATAAAAAAAAAAAAAAAAAAAAAAAAAAAAAAACTGGAAGCTCGCGCGGTACGACTTGGACGGCGGGTTCGCTGTATCGGTGCTGCACGGCACTCGGTAGTCTCATTCACGGAACTTACTACGAGTTTCGCTCCGTTGATGGACGTATCGCGAGCGGCAGCGGCGACGGCACGCCGCCGGGGGGCAGCAGCACCCCGCCGCCACCGCCGAAGCTACTCGCTGCATCGTAAAACTACGTTCACGGCCATTGCACCGTGAAATGCGGCTCGCCTCGCCGTACAGTGCGACGAGCACACCCACCCGAGGATACATTCCGTCTATAGCATCGATATCGTAATCGTCCGACGATCAAAGCGTTTTGCATCCAGGAGGGGGTTTATGAATTTATGTGGATGCACTTTAGAGCATAGTGCTCGTAAATATCTAAACTTTTCCGTACTTGATTTCTGACCTTGACAAGAAAAAGACCAAGTGCGTTATCCAAGTACTTGAAGCATTCCGGTACGATATTTGATATTACGATATTTGACGGACTTGCAAATCCAAAGTATAGAAAGTATTCAAAATACTTGCGATATCAAAGTATTCAAAGTACTTACGGTATTCAAAGTACTTCAGGTACTTTGATTACTTGATGTATTCGTGCGACTCTGTATAGTAATCGGTATTGAAAAATCAAGATGTATGAAATAATTTTTGTTGTTGTATTGTTACAGGTAAGAGGACTTCGACGATCTTATGTACATAGGATCTTTACTGGCCGGTAGATACAAGTATTGGTAACGTAAAATTCATCGTGATTACTGACTGGATTTTGATATCATGTGACTAAAATCAGAACGACCTGTTTTCCGTGCATATTACGCTATCTGGCTTTAGTCACGCAATATAAATATATATATAGAGAAAAAATATATTTACTCGATCGAAATTAGACGAGCGGGTGTATTTGAGCAGTCGGACGGGACTCGTGCGTGTATGCGTTCTTGACGAGCGAACGGGAGCGGTATTCCCCGCTCAACGCGCAGAACTCGGAAGCCAATGATGTCTTTTTAAAATACCGCCCGGAGGCTACACTTCGTCGGCCGCATCGTTAATCATTCCTACTTTCTTCTTTGCCTTTTCTTTTTTTTTCCTTTGTTTTTTTATTCTCGTCTCGCACTCAACCGGGTCTCGAGTGAAGTACGTTTCCGAGGTGAGACGAAAAAGGCGATACACCGCCGAGGAGCGGCTCGCTGCGTGCGCCTGCTCGTACTGCGCGCGCAGCTGAAAATTGCGCCACTTTGAAGATACGCAACGTTTTTTTTTCCCCTCGACAGCTCAATTTTAATTTTTTTTCTCTCGACATCTCAACTTCACGTGCCGGACAATTTTCGATTCGTCGGTACTCAACATCTCTACCGAATATTTAAAAAAAGAATAAATTTAAAAAATCAAACATGCCTTACTTGAGTAATCTTTTTTTTTTATTAGTGGATTCGGACGTTTTCGCAAGTTTTTCACTAACTGCAAAAATGTTGTCTTCATCGTTACTTTCCCATCACCATAATCTCAAAATCTGGACCAAACAAAAAAAAATCATATATTTCTATACATTATTATTATTAATAAATATTAATATTGTAACTAATACTAATATTAATATTATTATTAATAAATAGCGGATATGAACATTTACGCATGATTTTTCCGTGTCAAATCACATCGCCGCATGCGTCTCGCTTTTATCCTAGCGGCTCGAGGGCGCAAAAAAAAGCTTCCCTCCGATATTATTTTCTCGGTCCCTCCCGTTTGACTTTCGCCGTTCGCCGAGGGCGTCTTCGGTCCGGGCGCCGATTCTCCTTCGGGACTCCTCGGTTGGTACGAGCGGGAGAGGGCGGTGGGATTAGGCGAGGGCGTTGGAACCTCCGGCAGCCGGCGGGTCCCGCGCGGAAGCGAGGGAGCCGAGGAGCACAGGAAGGACCAGCGCACAGGGCGAGAGCCCTTCCACAAGGAGCAGCGCCAGGGAATACCGCTCCGGTATTCTCCTCTCTCCCGCAGACTCGCCCGACGCCCGCACAGGAACCTCAGACGGGAGCATCGATCTGGGCGTCGGCCTCAAGACACACCCCTTCACCCCCTGCACCCCCATCGCTCCGTCCCGCTTTGTGCGAGTTTACATTGCAATCGCACGGACCGCGCCTACCGCTTTCCTGCTCGCCGTAGATCTAAGACGTAACGAGGGTTCCTCAAACCAATTTTTTTTTCCTTTTTTTTATCAGATATAAATTTAGTGAGGCGACTATCGAATCGGCGCGAAGGGCTGGGCTGAACTTCTGCATTCAGATCGAGGGAGTGCAAGAAAGGTGGCGCGAAAGCTCTTTACCCATTTTTTTTTTTTTCAAAGATGGGGGTTCGCAGAAACATTTTTTTTTTTATCAGATATAAATTTAGTGAGGCGTCTATCAAATCGGCGCGAAGGGCTGGGCCGAATTTCTGCATTCAGATTGAGGGAGTGCAAGAAAGGTGGCGCGAAAGCTCTTAACCATTTTTTTTTTTTCGAAGATAGGGTTTTACAGAAGAATTTTTTTTTATTCATTTGTTTTTTTAATTTTAGTACGCAGGCTCAGCTATTGATTGGCGTTGTTCGACGAGTTGGAAGAGTTTCCCATGGCGGTGCTTTTCATTGGTTGCTTTCCCACTTATGAAATCGTCATTAGAGACGGCGGTTTTTATAACAAGTCGAAGAGCGGTTAAATTAGTTATTGTGGGGAAGAACGTGGATGGGATACGAGACACGGCAAACCATTCGACCGCATTACAAACGATCCGCGGACTTTCCACCGTTGAGTCTCCTGTTCATTATTGCCGTTAGCCTATCTCGTAGACATCGTGAAACTTTCGAGACACTAATTGCTAATTAAGATAACTTTTTTTTTGTTTCTGTCAATCGTTTTTTGCGACGAATAATGCGAAGAACGCATCGTGCGTTCCTTAATTCACATGTTTATATCGCTGGCTGCATTGTAGAGACATTCCAAAGAAAAATTGAAAAAATCTCTGAAACGTAGTGACCTCATATGGGGAAGCGACACTTCCGGTTTCAAAAACTCGGTGCTTTTCGGAAGTCACATATTAAAATGAAATTTTGAAACCGGAAGTAAAGTTTTACCACCATGACATCAAGATTTTCAAACCGGAAGTGACGTTATCTCGCATGACGCCACTTCCGCTCGAACAATAAGGCTTCTAAACAGGAAATGTCACTTTTCCACTGTGACGTCTCTTCCGGTCACAAGCCAAGATTGTACAAACCGAAAGTGACGTTTTCTCATATGACCTCACTTCCGGTCAAAAATCAAATATTTCAAGCCGCTAGTGATGTTTTCTCATATGCCGTCACTTCCGGTCAAAAACCAAGATTTTCAAACCGGACAGAAATGGATGAATTGAGGAGCCGCAATAAACCTCGGTCGCGTGCGAAGCGTGCCCAACATTGTCTGGTTTTAACTGTAAAAAAAGTTGTGGTTTACAGGACTTTGATTTTTCAATGCAGACCCAATAGCACAAATTCGTTGCTCGGTTTACTTTTCCGAACACCCCGTATAAGCCCGATCTCGACGTCGGCACTCTCGTCTGCAAGAGAGTTAATGAGCATTCCGATAAACTCCCGCGTTCCCCGCTCTCGCTCGCCCTCTCGCTCACCCGGCCGTTTCTGCATTTAGTAGACCCGGCTATCGTCTCTTCGTCAGCCTCGACGATAAATCAAGCGGCTCGCAGAGTGTCAAGTCCGCACGCTCGCGAACCACCCGAGTATACACCGGCCCGTACTGGCCCGTAGTCGCGTATACGCACGCATCACCCTGTGCGCGTGTGGGTGAGAGGGTGAGTGCGTGGGCGTAAACGCGTCCCGTCGTTTTAATGTACAGCACTCGCGGATTTTTGCCGGCTCGCCTCCCCGCATAGTTTATTCCCTCTATTATAGTCTAAACCTACCTGGACCGTCGGGAATTTATCTTGATTTTTTTTTTTTTTTTTTTCGAATCGAAAATTTTTATTCCAATTTTATCAAATTTCTTTTTCTTTCCTTAATGATGTTCGAGACGATCCATAAAAACTGATGAATTATTAAGAAAATTTCATTCCAGTTTTTGTTACCGACTACGGTAGTTCGCTTCGCCGTAAAATAGCTAATTTAACGGTGCGCAGGCGTAGCGTCGAAACGCAGCGAATTCTCGTTTCCTCGCGTCCGGGGGCTTCGTTGCGGATCGCTAATATCCGCGAACGGCACCGAAGCTTCGCTACGGGCGAGCTACACCGTAAAAAAATGTTGTCTGAAAATTAACGAACGGTATTGGAAGTCTTTTTTTTACATGAACTATTTCTGACATTTCAAACACATGTTGCAATTTTACAGTACATTTTTTATTTGTATTGAACATTTTTGTAAAGTGCAGGCAATAGATTTGGATTTTTACTGTGTGGTACTTTTTAATCTACAAGAAAATACATTAATGATCAATTAATATAACATAAACAAATTTCAAATTCCAGTACATCAAATTTACAATTTATTTTCACAATTTTGTCTAATAAAAAATGTCACCTCCAATTTTATCAATTTTTTTCTCCTTAATAATGTCGAGATGATCCATAAAAAAATTGATGAATTATTAAGAAAATTCCATTAAAGTGTTCGTTACCGACAGCGACACTTCGCTTCGCCTTGAAGCAGTTAGTTTAACGTGAGCGCAGGCGTACCCTCGAAACGCAGCGAATTCTCGTTTCCGCGAGTTCAGAGCCTTCGTTGCAGATGACTAATATCCGTGAACGATGCTGAAGGTTCGCTATGGGCGAACCTAGCGAAGGTTTTGATATTCCCGGACGGAGGCTCGTAAAGCCCTGCCGATCGTAAACCGCCGTACCTGCGTAGTGCATCTCATCTTGCGTAGTTTGCCCGGCGCGTAACATGTTTGCGTTCCGGCCCCGGAGAAAATGCCTGCCGCCTCTTCGACAGGCTCCTCCGAAGCCGCGTAGTAACGAGTAAACACCTAAAAGGGCACAATAAACGGAAAAAGGTACTTTTGTTTCTGTGACAAAATGCGGATCGGCAATACGGGAACGATACAGCGGGCCAGCGTCGACCCAGCGTCGGCCCAACATGGGCCCAGTATCGGCCCAGTATCGGCCCAGTATCGGCCCAGCATTGGCCCAGCATCGGTCCCGTATCTCATTCCCGCTGGGCTAATTTTTTGACGATACGCGCGGGTAGGACAACGACGCCATTATCGTTTGCCTTTACGCAGCATTATCTTTCCCACCGAGAGATATACATAAATACAGTTACAAGCGAAGCTGTAGCTTCGGAGAGAACAGATACTCGTAAATGCGGGATTGGTCGACGAGGCGTTCATGGAACACTTAACGTTGATCGTGCGACGCAGGGTTACATGGCTTTCGTCTTGGACACGTGGTGGATGGGGGAAGGGAAGGGGGGAGGGGGGTTATATGGCACCACGCTATAACGTGCTGATTCCTTGCAGTTATACGACGGGTACTGTACCACCATATACATGTCACTAAAAAGCTCGGTTCGCTTCTTGTAAGACACCCCCCACTCTCTCCCCCCCCCTCCCCCTCTTCGTACCCTTACGGCTGTTACTTCTCGGTCTTGGAAATTCGAAGCGGAGTGAAATTCGAGACATCTTCGTAAAGTCCCTCCGCCTCGAATGTGGAATGGGAGGGAAAGGTTACGAGCATCGGGAAAATTCCTTACCTCGATTCCTCTTTTATCGCTCACACTTTTCGCCCCCCCCCCCTTACCCGGCTTTTATATACGCTTCAGTACCGACACCTGAGTCCGGATGGAGAGGCAAAAGATTCTACCGGTCACAATAAAGGGAAGTTGGGTCGTAGAATCGGCGTTGCGAGGGCGAAGGTAAAAGTGCAGCGGATAACGAGAATAGAGATGAGTAACGGAAGAGAGAAAAAATGCAAGGCCTGGAGTGCGGAAGCTACGTGGAAAAAAAGAAAAAACTTGTACGTTGGTCCGAAAACGTTATTTGGAAAAATGTTGTGATCGGCAAAGAGTTGGAAAAATTTTATTGGAATTAACGTTTTGGTTTCGAGGAACGTAACGGGGTGGACGAAAGCTGCATTTAACTTGGCTGATGAAAATGTACATGTCGCGTACACGAAACGAGTGCTTCATTATTATGAAGAATATATTTTCGCACGAGCAAATTGTTATTTTTTATATATTATTAATATATCGCTTTCTTATAGAGGAAGCTATGTTTTCGTTAAACGAATCGAGGTTTTAGTGCCAGAGTACTTAAAATAGTGTAAAACGTTGAGAAATGCTATCTTTAGCTGGTGTGCCGATGTATGTGTGGAAGCAAGGCTGGAGCTACCTGAAAGCCATATGAAAATTTCGATTTGCAAGTTTTATTACGAAGCTATATAAAAATTCCAATTTCCAACTTTTATCATTTTTTTTTTGCGCTGGGTCGTTTCCACCTGCTCAGTGGGGAGACGCAACGCACCTTTCCCTTCGTTACCTGCGCTCCGAATCATCGGCTCGAAGTTACTCGCCGGCAAGCTTGTTGCAAAACGGCGACTATAAGTTATCACCATCGGGGACATAAAATGTTTGCACTGGAAGGCGGAAAAGCCAGATTCGCGGGCAAGCTTGCCGCAAAACAGCGACCATAAATCATCACCATCGGGGAAATAAAAGTCTGCACTGGAAGGCGGAAAAGCCAGATAGTTGGGCAAGCAACGAGGCAATCGACTTATCTGATCAATCCGAAGATATCTGCATGAGACTGAATTTCCCAAAGTTATAAAGGCTATGTTTTCCATCACACAAACTTCATTCTGGGAAGTTTCACATAGTGAATAAAACTCTACAAGTGAACAACTTCCTTATTCCTCCCAAACCATGCATTGACGGAAACTTGTCAAAGATGAAATTTGATATGGTGCAGATACCTTCACACTGAGAAAAACTTACATAGTAAATAGTTCCCAGGAGGGACGTCTACATTTTACAATTACGAGAATGACCAAAAATTATAGTTGTAACTATAATCATAGTTTAATCAATTGAGAATATACTATCACAAACTATCTATAGGGCAAAAGTGGGGTCCGGTCCCCATTTATGGGGACCGGACCATAAATATGTTCCGGTCCATATATCATTGATTTACGTGTTAATCGAGGTGGGCAATATTCACCACTTTTACCCTATAGACGTCCCGCCTGGGAACTATTCGTTATAGTAGGAAATACCATCCTTTTTCACAGTGCAGGGTCATCTTATCTGCTCATCGAGCATGAGTCCATTTTTGCATTTTTTAACGTCCTGAAACGGCACGATGAAATGATTCTAAGACTTCGGACATGGCCCTATTTGTGTATTTTTTCCGGTAGAACACGCTGGGCACCTCAGATTTTCCCTACCTTCATTGGGAGCCGAGATATCAACCTTTGAAAATCACGAAAATCGACATTTTTTCAAAAGTGGCTCAAAAAGTGAAAAATCGTTGTTCAATCGATTTTTTAATTTAAACGAAAAAATTAAAAGAATTTGTCCCGTAAATAAATAAATAAATAAAAATAAACAAATGAATTAACTGAATTACTTGAACATACAAATGTAATAAAATCCATCTCGATCGTTCGGTGCTGCACCGAAAAATATTGTAACAAATTTCGAAAAGGTTCGCTCCTCGAATGGCGTAGCACGAGCGGCGAGCGCGTTCGGCTATCTGGTAATCTGCCAGCTCGTTTACTTCGTTCTTTTTAAGATCTCTTTACCTCCCTAGCAGCCGTCCTCGCCTTTACCGTTCCGCGCATACGTGACTGGCATCGCACGTGTGAAGTTCGCCGGACGTGTGGGAGGACGAACGACGCCGCGATTTTTATGGCTTTCGCGTAACACCGGTCCGACTCTCGCCGTGAGCCACTGCGGGCTGGCGTATACCGATAGATGCGCCGAATCCTGGCCGCTCGTCCTGACCGACCACAGGGCCGGAGAAAAAAGTCGGGAGACGGAAAGAGAATCGAGAGAGCTGCGTCAGGATTTTTGGAAGTCGCGTACCAGCGATGAAACAACCGCGTCGCGAGCTCCTCTAAGAACTTGGGAATCATCGGATGTACGGAAGGACGAGGAGAATAACAATAAGATCCGGCGAATCCTCGCGCACTCGTTCGAGGAATACATTCGAAGCGATCGACAATCACGGTAATGGCAAGTCTTGTTTCGTCGTGCGGGGGACGAACGGACAATTTAAGGAGGGAGTCTCGCTGCGCGCTGACTTCGCATAAGCTCGACAACAATAAGAGAAAATTGCAAGTACTTCTTCATGGTGTAAAAATCTGAAAAAAATCATGTATACTAAAGGTACTCATTTAATTTTGCATAATAATAATTGCAAAATTTTATTAACAAATTCATCAAAAAATTAATTGGTTAACAAATTACCCGGTAACAAAACTTTTTTTTTATGAAAATGATTCGTTTATTTTTCTGAA
>JAPYZC010003619.1:0-14782 GCA_030522665.1 Ichneumoninae sp. A BG-2022a | reverse complement strand
ATTAACATTCTTTTGTTTAATCTAACTTTTTGTCCAAAGGGGACGAAATTGGGCAAAGAGTTGATGGTCGAGCGATGCGGCCGGTTGGGCAAGTTGATGACAAAGGGATTTTCAAAAGCGGACACAACAGGTCGGCGGAATCGATCTGGGCCAAGGTTGGCCAGTTCCCGGAGGATTGAAACCGCTAATTCATAACTGGGATTAACGTTCTTTTGTCTAATCTAACTTTTTGTCCAAAGGGGACGAAATTGGGCAAAGAGTTGATGGTAATCTAACTTTTTGTCCAAAGGGGACGAAATTGGGCAAAGAGTTGATGGTCGAGCGATGCGGCCGGTTGGGCAAGTTGATGGCAAAGGGATTTTCAAAAGCGGACATAACAGGTCGGCGTAGTCGACCTGGCTCAAGGTTGGCCAGTTTCTGGAGGATTGAAACGGTTAATTCATCGCCGGGCAACCCGGGGGAGAGTCCGACAGGTCGGAGGAAACACAGGGAGGTCGCAGAGCGCTCGGAGGTGGAGAACTCGCCATGCCGTCCACTGGCAAGGGCTTTGCCCGCTTTGGTTCTCCGGTGTCAGGTTGGCGAAGGCGCGGAACGCGGACCGTAGTCGCGTCTGTGTGCAGGGCTGTTTGTCCGTGTGTAGGCGGGAGTTTGGATGTGTGCGGTCGCACGGAGCCTCTCAGGAGCGTTACCTGCACAGCAGCATCAGCGATACCCTGTCAACCCCAGGGAGGCCAAGACCAACAGGCAAACCTCCCCATATGCCGTACCCCAGTCCCACAGAGACTTGACTTCGACGTACGTCCGAGGCGACGAATCTTTGATCGCGTTTGACCAGTGAATGGCGGATATCGTCGGTCGCAGTGGCAAACCCGACTACCTCACTCCGACCACTGCTCGCGCTGCTCGCACGATTCTATCAGTGAGTGTGTTTGTAGCGAGAAAAAACATTTATTGGAAAAACGATTCAATGTTTCTCGCTGCGGTCGCAACGTTTCATTGAACATTTTTTGAACATTTTTGCTTCCTCATAGAAGAAGCTTTGTTTTGGTGAAAAAAAATAAATTTCGAGATTTTAATGAAAACGTGTTCAGAATGTTCGAAAACATCGAAAAATCACATTTAGAAAAAATGTCTGGATGGATGTGTGTGTGTGCGCCAGGCCTCCAAAATTCAATCGTCTATAACTCAAGAACGGTTCACATGTAGAGCAGTTGAGTGCCTCTGTTTGTTACAATTTATGCACTAATTGAAACATTCGTTCAGATTTTTTTTTTGTAATTAGCGTGGGGATATTTGAATTTGCGCTATTGAGATTCGGTGAGTTTTGGCGCTTGGTTCATATTTTTTGGCGCTTCGACGAGGTCGGTGTATATGGTTAATTTTGGTTTTTTTTTTTGATAGATGTGTTTATTGACTTACCATTTTGCGATGCTTTCCACGGGCGGGGGAATCTGCAACCGAGGAAAATAACGATCCGTTGTAATAATGAATAGATTTTTTTAAATTTAATAATGAATAGACATTTTTTTAATTGTAAAAATTGAAGAACGAAAAGAGATATGTCGAAATTCAGAAACATAAATGTCAGCCCTAGGAAAATAACTCACTATGTCAATACAGAGATATTTTCAATATAGACACTGTTTTTTGTTGAAGAAAAAACGGAAACTTAGAAATTCAAGAAAATAAATGGGGACATCGGTCGGAAAAGGGCGCACTATGTCGATACAAACGTATGCACATGAGAGTTTTAAATAAATTTACCTCAATAGAACAAAAAAACGTAATTTGGACCTTGGTCCAAAATGGATCTGAAAATATCGAAGGAAAAAAAATTAAAAAAAGGTCATTTGGACCGTCATCCAAATCCAAAGGTCATTCGAAAACTCAGAGAAATTCAGATAAAATAAATGGAGACATATGTAGGAAACGGGCGCACTATGTCGATACAAAGGTATGCACATGAGCATTGTAAATAAATTTACCTCAAAAGAACAAAAAACAAGGTAATTTGGACCTTGGTCCAAAATGGTTTCGAAAATAGAGAAGGAAAAAAAATGTAAAAAGTTCATTTGGACCGTCATCCAAATCCAAAGGTCATTCGAAAACTGAAACGGTCAAAACGGGCCCATTTTACCCGAAAACAGAAAAAAATTGAATTTACGAGTAGATAGTAAAAAAAGTATGCCAGGATTGATGTGTGGATCGTGAAAAATTTATTTAAAAAATTCGTAACAATCTGGATATTATTATTTGAAAAGCCTGATGTTGGACGGGAGCGGGGGAGGGGAGGGGGGAGGGGAGGGGGCTATTCGTTGGCCGGCCTGAAACAATACTGCGTCGCCACGGCCGGGCACGGCGCTTTATAATTTTTATTATACGAGTTGATGGGGACCAGCCCGGCACATAATTATTTTCCTTGGAGCTTGAACCATTGTCTGAAGCAGAGTCGGTGACGCGGAGTTGCATCTGCGCGCGGTCCGTCCCGCCTGGCCCCGACCTCGACGCCGGCTATTCCGATGCCGACCGGAAGTGGCGGCAGCTGAGACCCCGGATGCAAGATGGCGGATACAACGTCGAGCCTCCCGTTAGCCGCGGGCCACCTCCGAGTTTTAACCCCGCGCGATATCTCTGTCACTCTCTCTCACTACCTATTCGCGAGGTCATCTCTCCCCGTTACGCTGTTTGGACCATCGAATTTCCAACAAGCTTCATCCAATCTCATAATGCTTCGTGATTTTTTTTGTATTTCACAAACATTTTTTTTATCTATGAAAAAAGAGAACAATGAAATATTATTATTATTTTATAATCTTTTTTTTCATAATTATGATCACTAACTAAATGTCTTCCTAAAAAGACAGTGTTTGGACCATCGTATTTCCAGCAAGCTTCATAAAATGTAATGCTGCGTGAATTTCGCTCTTTTTTATTTCCCAATTTTTTTTTTCAACTATAAAGAAATAAAATGATAAAATATTATTATAATATTATTCCGTAATTATTTTTTGCAATTATAATCAGCGGTTCGGCCGACCGGGGTTAGCAAACTTATTCGAGGTCTTCCTAAATGTCTTCCTAAAAAGATAGTGTTTGGACCATCGTATTTCCAGCAAGCTTCATAAAATGCAATGCTGCGTGAATTTCGCTCTTTTTTATTTCCCAATTTTTTTTTTTCAACTATAAACAAATAAAATGATAAAATATTATTATAATATTATTCCGTAATTATTTTTTGCAATTATGATCAGCGGTGCGGCCGACCGGGGTTAGCAAACTCGGCCGACGTATTGTTCTTCGTAAAAGCATAGCGTCCCGTTTATTCGAACAAAATGTAACAATAAAACAAAGAACAATGACAGAATGGGATAACGTAAACGCGGGTTGAAAATATAAATTTTTCAACAACGCATTGGTGAGCTTCGAGCAGGGCGAGAGAGATAGCAACCGAGGTTGGGATTGTTCGTTTGATCGATACTGGACTGACTTCGCTCGGTCGCAGCTACGCCGCTGATACGCGTTGGTTCGTCGAGTCCGCCGACTAACATCACCCAAACAACTTTCGATGCAATCATTTACCACAAACTCTCAAATGATAACCACGAAGTGACATTTTTATAAATAATCATCCACATATATTTTCCCCAAGTGTTAAAATTCCGAGCAACGGCGAGCACAATGTCGGACTCGAAGCGGGCCAGCCGGATCAGCAGAGCCGTAGGAAAAATGAGATTCGTAACGGGAACCAAGTAAGAGTCTTCCCCCAAATACCAAAAGTAAATTCACTTTTTTCAAACGTTTTCAAAAATCCTTATACGCGGATATATCAATGTAACAATATTAATATATTAAGGGAATACGTCACAGATCGCCGTTTCTTAAGGGTGGGGGGTGATGCGAGCATGTTGCTGGCAATGGTTGAGGCCTAGGTATTTATTCATATACAGGTTCGAAGCTCCTTCAACTCTTAATATCTTCAAAAATATATGGGCGCACCTCGATTTTATTTTTTTAACGCGTCCGTAATAATGTTGTAATGTTATTTTAAAAAATTCTAATACAGTAGTCTGGAAACATATATTTTTTAAAAAAGAGTGTTGCTTGGCACGGCGCCCTATGCAGCTCATGCTAAGTGACACAATTTTAAGTTCATGTATCTCGGAATCCATGTGGGGAAAAAATTATTAGAAATTCTTTTAAAAAACCTCATTCATTGCTTTATAACACTTGTGATTTTTAGTTCCAAAAGTAAAAAAGTCGTTGTGTGACGTATTCCCTTAATGGCAAAAAAACAACCCTTAAAAAATCGGAACCGGTGCCATCCGGAGTCTAACAAGAATAAGACATCCTAATAACACGCTACACAACCCGCGTAATACACTACGGTATGAAGCAATTAGCATCACTCCTATAACAATAAGAACACAACAACTCAATCAAAGGTTTACACACTGATGAAAAAAGAAACATACAGAAAATTATAACGCTGACATATATCACTTTGCGAATATGATGTTACATTCCAGCGATCGAGTTAGGACTATATAATCAATTTCGATAAGAAAAAAATAACTTCGGTTAAGTGCGTAATTTATAATTTTTTAAAAATAATGTGTTCGGTGACTAATGCACCAGATATAAACGGACATGGCACCGTATACATTTTTTTCACGCACTGATCACGCACTAAACATCGATAACGGAAAAATTAAAACACGAATAAATACGATTATAAACAATTCTGGGCTTCTCGCGGGCAGTCGGGAGTAAAAAGGATTCTTGTTTCTCATTGGCTGATCGATATGACACCGCGAACTATGAATGTGTTTATCGGAATATGGTTTATTTACGTGCGTTTACATGTTAGCTTACATTTTTTTTGTCACAAACATAGATCATCATTCAAAGAACCAATATGCCAAATTTGTTGAAGTAATATTTTGTCGTTTAGACAAACACTGGCGCCTTCGACAACATGTCAAAGTGAGTCTTCGCAGTGAAACGCATAACTCCCGTTTTTGCCCGGAGGGCATTCGGGAGTTAAAAATACGATTGAATCGACTAAGATTCGGGCAGGGACGTTCAACTAAATATGTTGTTGGTACAGCTAAAAAATTGTTTAGTTCAACAATTTTTTAGGTGATTTCACCAAAATAGTTTTTAGTCATAAAAATATTTGGTTCTACCAACTAAATATTTATTTGAACCTTTAACCAAAAGTCGCGGTGACATACGTTCAAAGCTGTTATTTGTTTGATACAAATAAAGCATTGTTTTGTTAATCGACTATTTGCTTCAATTTATTCAAAATTTGTCGACTGAAACAAAAATACACCTTTGTTGTACAACAATACACCTTCGAATGTACGTCACCGCGCATTTGCTTAATTCAACCATTTCTTTTTCTCAGTGTAGTAGCAGTAAGTGTGTGTACACTTACTACTACTACACCGAAAACAAGGTTTGGTAATATCAAACTAAGCTGCGGTTGCGGGTGGCAAAAAAAATATTTGGTCGATTGAAAGAAATATTTAGAAGTTTGACCGAATATTTAGTAGTTTGACCGAATATTTAGTTGGTTTAATAAATAGTTACTTGGATTTAACAAACATTTTGTTTAATCGACCAAATATTTCGTTCGCCACCCGCAACTGCAGCTTAGTTTGATATTACCAACCTTCTTTTCGGTGTAATATATTAATATAACGGGTTACATATTATAGGTCGTTATATATTAATATAAGAAGTAAATTACGAAAAAAATAAAAAATAAAAAATTCTTTGAATTGCCAGATGGGAGTTGCCGATCGGCGGTTCGAAGCCGTACTGGAGGAAGATCTGCGAGGGTATCGAGTCGAGAGTCGCGAGAGTAAGAGAGTCATCGGTTTCCCAGTCGCCTATCCTCAATCCGGCGGTATTCTCGATTCGTTCCTCGGCGAGCGGTCCCGACATAAACGTTTACGATTTCGCGGAGGATAATACCGCGACGGGGCTCGACGGTTCTCCCGTCGAACCGATCGTCGCGGTGTATCCGCCCCCGGCGCGATCGCCCGAGCGCGCTGATCGGCGCACGGTAAAATTTCTCTACGACCCAGCGAAAGAGCCATCGAACGATAACCCGGAATCGCCGAACTCCTTGAGGAGACTCGAAAGACTATCGAGGATGACGAAACTCGTTAACGATTTTCTCTCGAGTACGCGGAATCGCGTGCGACCCGCATCGTCGAGGAGCCAGCGATCGACCGGGCAAAGATCGTCGCCCTCGATCCGAGGCGCCTCGATGAGGGAACGATCGCCTGAGTACCGATCTGGGACCGACTCGCCGATCGTCCCACCAACGCCCCAACCATCGCCGCGAGAATCCAAGAACGAGGCCATCGAGACCGGCGAAGAATCGATCGCTTTCGCTGGAAAGGCCGTAGGATTTTCGGACGACATCGCCGAAAGGAATCGTCAGCGATTCGACCTGCTCGAAGAAGCCCCGAGTCGGAGGACGGAGAGACCAAGAGCTCCCAGCCTGAGCGTCGCGAGCGCGCTGCCCAGCTTCGGCAGGGTCGTCATATCGATCGAGGACATAGACTCGAATGAGGAGGCTGAGGAAGAACCCCAAACCGGAGAAAACCTCATCACCGAGGGCAACGATCTTCATCCAAAAGATGGTCTCCCACCGATCCCCGAGGATCCACTGAGAAAAATTATGGTATCTCCTACTGTAGCGAATAGTTTCCAGGGGGAACGTCTATATGAGGTATTCCATACGGTTTCGAACGGTCAAAAACCTGACCTTCTCCAAAAAATGTATAAGAGATCACTCTACACACTTGAGAGTATATTCTGGAATTTTTTAAGAAAAATCAAACATGACATATTGGCTGAAAAACTATATTATCGTCTATTTTTCATAGAAACGGACGTTTATTGCATTCACAAAAATCTAAAAAAATTTGTTTTCAAAAGTTCACTTATAACTGCAACTTGTATGTCTCAAGCGTTTTTTTGTACGGCTAATAGTTTTTAAGATATAGGGGTTTTGAAAAAAGTTAAATTTTTCGATATCTCAAAAAAATACGATCCAAAAATTCACAAAAAAATTACAAAAACCCCTAGTAAATAATCATGAATTGTGGTGAAATGACAAATTTTTTTGGAGAGGGTCAGGTTTTTGACCGTTCAAAACCGTATGGAATATCTCATATAGATACTTTCTGATAGTACATATTCAACTGATTAAACTATAATTATAGTTGCAACCATGATGTTTTGTCATTGTTGTAACTATAAAATGTAAACGTTCATAATAGTTTTTAAGACATAGGGGTTTTTTAAAAAAAGTTCATTTTTTCGATATCTCAAAAAAATACGATCCGAAAATTCAGAACAAAATTACAAAAACCCCTAGTAAATAATCATGAATCGTGGTGAAATTACACACATTTTGGAGAGGGTCAGGTTTTTGACCGTTCGAAACCGTATGGAATACCTCATATAGATACTTCCTCATAGTATATATTCAACTGATTAAACTATAATTATGGTTGCAACCATAATATTTTGTCATCGTTGTAACTATGAAATGTAAACGTTCCGCCTGGGCACAATTTTTTTCAGAAAAAATTCAGTCTTGTTGCTTTAACTATGTAATTTTTTCTCAGTGTCGAAAGCCGTCCCAGGATTACCTGCGAGTACCGGAAGTGAGAACGGCCGGCCACGCTTCCTACCCGATCGAGGATCGGCCCAAGTTCCAGCGGAGGACGGAGGCGGCGAGGCTGCTGGAGAAGTCGAGGATCATCAAGGAATCGCAGGTTCTGCGGAGGAAGCGTGGTTTCTGGCCCCGAGAATCCTTGATCAACGTTTTCCGGGCGCTCAGGGCGATGAAGCGCGGGCTGCGTTCGCGGGCTCGGATCGAGTCGGAGACGAATCGGTTCTTCGCTGCGCCGATGGAGATCTACTCGCCGAGCGGCAGATCGTCGATGTCGAGCGAGGACGGCGCCGATTTCGAGGAGAACGACCTTAACGAGAGAGCCGAGTGCGGAGAGGCCGATGGATCGGATGGGAAGATCGGTGGCGAGTCCGAGTCCTCTTACGCCAGTGTTCGCGAGAGATTGATGCGAAACGCCGGATGCCGTTTTGGTAAGGATTTCCAACCAGCCGGAAGTGCCGGTTGCGACGCGGAGGATGCATCGATTTTCTATGACGATTCGAGCGGAGCCGAGTTCCGGGAAAAGCCACCTCAGGCGAAGACAACTGCGCTCCATCCGATCGACGTACCGAGGCTGGCGAGTGTTTTTCCCAGGATGACGGCCGACAGGTGTCTCGCCTGCATGTGCCGATCGCTGGGCGAGGCAGATCGGTGCCGAAAACCGGAAGCTGACGGGTTTAATGGAAACTATACCGCGTCGGTTTTAGTCGATGATCTACCGATCGAGGATCTCAGGATGCGATCTTCGAACGGGACTTTGTTGGAAGGATCTTACAGGCAGTTTGGAAGTGTCGAATTGAAGGGGACAGTGACGGAGGATCCTGGAGAGAGCGCGGTTAAGATTCCTCCGGCTTCGGTGCCGATTTCCGAGGCTGAGGCGCTGAAGAGGACATCGGTGGTCGATGATCCGGATAGATCGCGGGCGATCGGTAAATCACCGGGAAAACGTACCATCAATGTCAAATCGCTGGTGTCGTCGTTGTCGCTGGTGTCGGATCGTTCCAGGTCGATTTCCGATCAGGACGACTCGGATCAGGGATGCGACGCGTCGGGAAACGAAATCGGCCTGGCGGCGGGCTCGACCTCGAAGTATCTGGCGCCGTGCCACATGCCGATCAATCTCAGGCCCAGTCTGGAGCCTTTGAAGGCTCTGCGACACAAGAAGTCCCGATCGATCGGCTCGCGGGTTGCCTCAGCGGAGAAATCGGTCGACTCGGCCAACGACGACGACGACGACAGCGTCGACGACGGTGCCGGCAGAAAGTTGCCGGTCAGATCGGATGCCGATCGAGCTTCGGCCGAGACCGGGCGTTCCGGAGAGGAATCGGCGATAAGCGCCGACATGGAGAGGGAACTGCTGCGATCGATGATCGGTAACGGAAGCGCGACCGAGACGAGTGAGATCGGTCGGAGCGATTTTCGTCGGGACGAGGAAATCATTGCCGATCGCGAAGTTCTGGAGATATCTATAAAGTGCATGGGGGAAAATAAAAGTACCAGGGAGATTCTCGAGACTCTGGGGAGGGAATACGCGAAACGGTTGTCGGAAAGGGGTTGCCGATCAAACCGCGCGCCGAACGCTCGTAGGAACGAAAGAATAGCGAAAAATTTACTGAACCTCCTTGTCGATTCGAGGAATTACTTGAATCGGGGAAAGTGGCCGAACCAATTTAACTCCGATCTGTCTTTCTCCTCGAAACAGCCGGCCCTGACCAATTCCCGACAACTCAGACGCATCCTTCCCTTGAAATCCTACAACCTTGTCGCGCCTATACTGGGAATGGCGGAGTGGTATCCACGCCGGAAGGACGTAACTCGGGAATCGACCAAGAGAAATCGACGATTCGTTAGACACACGCCGGAGGATTCTCCGCGGAAGGAATTCAGCGGCAGTGTCTACGATTTGATAGTGAGCTTTCATCATGTGTTCTATAATAGTAATATTTTGTCATTTTTAGTGCCTGCGAAGCGTGCCTACAATGTCCATGCACCACATTTTTTCACGCCCGTACGAGAAATAATATTAGCGTTCGAGAAGTAAAATTCGCGTGCGAGAAGTAAAATTACCGGGAGAGAAGTGAAATTGGTGGGCGAGAAGTAATATTAGCGTGCGAGAAGTAAAATTCGCATGCGAGAAATAAAATTCGCGTGCGAGAAGTAAAAGTCGCGTGCGTGAAATAAAATTCGCGTGCGAGAAGTAAAATGAGCGGGAGAGAAGTAATATTAGCGTCCGAAAAGTAATATTAGCATCCGAGAAGTAATATTAGCGTCCGAGAAGTAATATTAGCGTCTGTGAAGTAATATTAGCGTATGTGAAGTAATGTAGTGTGCAGGAAGTGAAATTAGCGTGCGAGGAGTAAAATTAGCGTGCGAGGAGTAAAATTCGCGTGCGAGAAGTAAAATGAGCGGAAGAGAAGTAATATTAGCGTCTGAGAAGTAATGTAGTGTGCAGGAAGTGAAATTAGCGTGCGAGGAGTAAAATTCGCGTGCGAGAAGTAAAATAACGTGCGAAAAGTAAAATTAGCGTGCGAGAAGTAAAATTACCGTGCGAGAAATAAAATTACCGTGCGAGAAATAAAATTACCGTGTGAGAAGTAAAATTAGGGTGCGAGAAGTAAAATCGGGCCGATGGGCACATGCGCAGCGCCATCATAGTACCCCTTGCTGTAAAGCGCCACTTTTCCCACACCTTACAGGCCTGAAACGTGGCACTTATCATGCATGCGTTGCAAAAAAATATGCATTTTTTAATGATTTTTTCACGCCTTTTTTAATATTCTAGGTACATCCGCCGTCAAGAATCGGTCAGGTATCCTTCGAGAAGAGCTGGAAGGATAAGCGACCAAAGCTGAATCCGTATTCCCTATTCCTGACAAAACCGAGACGCAAAGTAAGCACATCGATTAAATGAACCCTTTCAAATGGGGTAGAGGGGTAGCGGGGCAGAATGGACTTATGTCCTCCATTTGGGATTAAACTTTTTTTTCCGTGCAAGAAAATTGGCAAAGATGATCCGTTTTGCCTCGCTCTTCCCTACAGCATATTTAATCGAGCTTTTTTTATTTCGAACGCTCAATGTTCGGATGTTAGGCGGTAACCTGGCGTCCTCTGACGGAGCGAGATCTCGAGGGTTACGATCCCGAGGCAACCCTCAAAATGCGCGCAGCCAAGATTACCGACGGGATATGCGAGGAGTTTTGCCAGTGGTTGGAAAGTTTGGCCGCCGGTACGAACAGGACCAGCGGCATCGACGTCGAGGTCCTCAAAGACATGTTCGAGACTGATTTCACCGCGGAAGTTTGCAGAACTATGCAGGTACGGTAACAACAACCGTAAGGTAGTTTCCGCAACTTACAAACCGACGACTGAAAACGGGAAACTTTGTCGATTCTGCAAAAGGCAACGCGATTTCGAGCAACCCTCGATGAAGTCGGTATGGATGGAAAAAAATATATGCGTCACATACCGAAAAATATATCAGCGACATGAAATATCACATACATACCCTATACATTATATTATGAATAATTACATCAATATTTCTGTAATTTAAAAAAAAACATTGGATATTTTTTTTATATGTAAATAACATAATATTAATAATCCAAAAAAGCTTAATTCATTATAGTTAAAATATATTTTCAATCGAAATATATTTTATGCATATATTTTGATTTCCATTTAGGGTACGTTGTTTCGGAATTTTTGTAGATATGTGTTTTCTGCCTTTTCTGGTGTCGTGAAATGGACAACAGCTATCAATAAACGAGATGCCGATGGTACCGAGGGCGGTAGCTCTGGCGCGGAACTGTCCGGGCGCTGCCGAATTGGCTCTCACTAGGAGGCACCTCGTCAGGGACGCCAGAGCCGAGAAGCGGCCGAAGAGGACGGTCGGCTTCGGTACCGCTTTGCCCGATCGGTTAAAGTTCGTACCGCCTCGCAATCGGGTAAACGAGAAATGGCTGGAGTGCGAACACGTCAGAAAAGACCTCGAAACGATGGACGCTGTTTGGAAGGGTATAACTCATCTCAGCAGCGTCAAGGGTTTCATTAACTGGCTAAAGGCCCATCCGGAGGTCAGTTTGCAGGATAGCACATTGAGCAATGGCCATTGAAACCAATTTAAAAAATGCCATGATCTTTAATTTTCTTAATTTTCTTAATTTTCTTAATTTTCTTAATTTTCTTAATTTTCTTAATTTTCTTAATTTTCTTAATTTTCTTAATTTTCTTAATTTTCTTATTTTTCTTAATTTTCTTAATTTTCTTAATTTTCTTAATTTTCTTAATTTTCTGAATTTTCTGAATTTTCTGAATTTTCTTAATTTTCTTAATTTTCTTAATTTTCTTGGACAAATTATAATTTTTTTTGGACAATGTTTTACTCTCTATTCATAGGTAATTATTATTTTTATATTTTAATCTTTGAACAGGTGAGCCGTCCCAAAGCTCTGGAGAACGCGTTAACCTCGAGGGAAACTCTGGTAACGAGTAAATCCCAAGAGCTCGTCGGTTACGAGCTCGATCTCGATCAGATAAAGTATCTCAAAGTCGGAGACAACGATCCGGACGCCAACTAGACATTGGTCGATATAATTTTTCTCATTAACGTCCGTAAAAATGGAAAGGTACATGCGCGCTATTTTTCGGGGGAGACGATAAGAAGCATTTGTCAATGTGAGTATAAATACGTAAAAAAATAAAATAAAAATAAACCCCAGTCGGATCCCTCGGTAACGCAAATGAGGCTGGATGCAACGAATCTCTGGATGTGACAGAGGTCTCCCGGAGGCCCGCCCGTCCAATTCTCTCCTTTACAATGTATTTCATCCCAACATCTAGCGGAGACGCTTCTCCGTTTCAATATTACCCACCTTGCCTTAAACCACGACTGTGGAACGATACAAAAAGAAATTGAAACCCAGAAGACCTTTGCTGATCCCAATTTGTCGGTTCCAAATCCAAGAAACAATTATCGTCTTAAAACAATAACAATAAAAATTAATAAATAATAAATAACAATTATTTATTATAAAATTAATCAATCTCTTTAAATCTAACATTTCGTACATTCGACGTTTCCCAATAGCGTATTTTATTAATTTTAGCGTAAAGTAAACGGTGCGCGACGACTGCGTTCGAAACTTTCGTCCGTGTTCGTATAAAAAAGAAATTCGAACCCAGAAGACCTTCGCTGAGCCGAATTTTTTCCATTTGTCGTCGATTACGACCCATACCGAAGAAATAATTATCATCTTAAAATGACAATAATAAAAATAAATAAATAATAATTAATTAGTTATTTATTTTTATTTGCCAATAGCATTTCCCATATTTTACGAACCCGCCCAAAGTGAGCGGTGCGCGATGACTGAATTCGAAACTTCCTTCGATGTTCGTTTGTCTTCCGCCCATTGATGAACGAAAATACAAACCTGTTATCGATCACGACCCAAATCCAACAAACAATTACCATCTTAAAACAATGACAATAAAAATAAATACATCAATAAATAAATAATTATTTACTTATTATAAAAATAATAATTTTCTTTAAATCTAAAATTTCCCAAAATCGGCCCTTCCCGATAGCGTTTCCCGTATTTTACGAATTTAAGCCTAAAGTGAGGGCGGTGCACGACGAAACTTTCTTCGATGTTCGTTTGTCTTCCGCTCATTGGTGAAAAAAAATGCAAATCTGTTATCGATCACGGCCCAAATCCGACAAACAATTACCACCTTAAAATTATGACAATAAAAATAAATACATAAATAAATAAATAAATAAATAAATAAAAACTTATTATAAAATTAACCATTTTCTTTAACTATATAAAATTTCCCAAAATGTCGGCCTTTGCCGATAGCGTTTCCCGTATTTTGCGAATTTAAGCCTAAAGTGAGGTCGGTCCACGACGAACCTTCCTCAATGTTCGTTTGTCTTCCGCTCATTGATGAAAAAAAGCAAACCTGTTATCAATCACGAAATCCACTAAACAATTACCATCTCAAAATAATGACAATAGAAATAAATACATAAGTAAATAAATGAATAATTACTTATTACAAAATTAACAATTTTCTTTAAATCTAAAATGTCCCCAAATATCGGCCTTCGCCGATAGCGTTTCCCGTATTTTACGAATTTAAGCCTAAAGTGAGGGCGGTGCACGACGAAACTTTCTTCGATGTTCGTTTGTCTTCCGCCTATTGATCGAGGTAGAATCCCCCATCCGCGCGCGAGGAGTTTAGTTCAATAGTCGTGTAAACAATCGTCCGCTTTAGAAACAAGTGACATAATAGATATGCATACAGGCGTACAGAGCGGCTCGCTATCGCGTATGGATATATGGTGCGGTGGTTGGGTATGGACGTCGGGCCATACGGATTGAACAGACGTACACATTGAGGAGCTTCAGCCGACATCCATTCATCAGAACGCACACGCATTATACAAACATAAACGCCGCAATACACTGAGTCAAACCGGTTCAATTCACGTCAGATTGCCAGCGCGCATCTACGCTCTACCCACACGAGCGTTGTCCCATATGTGTATTTTTTTTCTTTTTTTTTTTTCTCATTTACCAGCGTCACGAGGAAGATATCGAGGTGATACGGCTCGTTACGCACCGCTACGGCTCACTTACACACCCGAGGAACGCTCGCGCACGCTTCTGTCTCTCCCATTCGGAAATCAGATAGGAACGACTTCCGCTCGTTCATTGACAACGGTCAATCGCTGGAAGGATAGGGAAAAACAGTGGGCGCGGTCTGGCACACATTGTCCGTACCGTGCGACCTATCGTTAAAAAAAAATAGATAAACAAATTTATATTTAAATTAAATTTGATTGAATTACGTTTGAGGAAAATTCATAAATTTTGATGGTTCTTGGGTGGAGAAATTTGTCGTGAATGGAAATTCGTACATTTTTTACAGTTGATGTGAATTTTTAATAGAGTTTTCTTACGTTGGAAATTTTTTTTTTACTAAATCTTGCAACGAATTTTGGATAATGTAATAATTTAATAAGTAAATAAATAATTTAAATAATTCAATCGATTTAATAAAAAAGATTCC
>JAPYZC010003618.1:1215-12887 GCA_030522665.1 Ichneumoninae sp. A BG-2022a | reverse complement strand
TTTTCAGATTTTTATAACATTGGGAAGTGTTTGCAATTCTTGCCCGAATTTCTCGAATTTAGGCGGAATGAACACCACTCGCTCCAACCTCCTTAATGTTGAAGTCTATATTTATTTTTCAAAATATTCCCGATTTTTTTAAGGCTCGCTTTTATGTAGTTCTCATTTGTTTGTAGAAGGTTCGGCGACAATTCACTTTTTCCACGACTTTTCCCGGTTTTCTCTGACCGCGGCCACCATGTCTTAACTCCTTATTTACCTTTTTTACCGAAGGAACTAGACGATTCCTTAGTTTCAATTTAGAATTATTAATATGGTACGCATGTGCATCAAATCGTGCGGACTATAATAGTGACATAAACGCTTCGGCATGCAGTTGAATTTTCATTAACAATGTACAAGAAATTAAGAAAATGAAATATTATAGTTTCGGAAAAGCATGAACGTCACGATTGATCCGCAGGGCGCTCCACATCGTTCCTCCTACTACATTCATGCGTTTTTTATCGGCTCTGATCGCTTGTAGTGAATGAACAGTAAACGTAAACGTAGAATATACATTTTACATGGATTTCTTTTGTGCAATAGACTTTGTGAGGATTTTTGGAATATTCGCGTAATTTCAGAGAATTGATGTGCACTCTCGTTTTACATATATGAAATTTCAGAATATTTTATATTCTACAAAAAAGATCCTTGTGAGATTTTGAGCGGCATTCAAGAAATTAAAGTGCACGATGAAGTTTTTACGGCTAGTATTGTAGGCCTGCAAAATTTGAAGTACATGCGTAACATGTTAATGACGTAAAGTCGATTCTACGAAAACGCCTCGTTCCGTCGGTAAAACAGAAAGGCTCAGCAGCCCCTTGAGACCATATGAAACACATGCTCTTAAGTTTGTTCGACGGTCGAACGATCGTTATTTTTGTTGGTCCGAAACCACGCGTGTTACGTTAGCAACGAGATATTAGTTACAGCGGAAAGTGATACATTTATTAGTTGAATATTATTTAACAGTCATCGGCGAAACGAGGATTCATTCTAAGCACCGCCCAGCTCCCAGGCAACGTACCTTGCTCCTCCGATTCCATCTCGGCTGAACGAAGCATTCACAAAATTAAGCTAGTTAGTAAACGATATATTGTTCGACTATGTATCAGCATTCTGTTTTTACGTTAATAGTTTATCGATTGCCGACAGATTTTTCGACAATTCGTTCCCCCGAGCTCTTCAGATATTTTCCACAAAATCGAGACAGATAGGATATTGAAATATAACGGTTCGCAAAGACTCTGGAGAACTACGAAATTGCAGATACGATAAGAAGAATTCTGAAACAATAGTTGAACAGGATGGTGCACCGTACAGGGTTATTAGTCGAACTTACAATCAATTTCACCTGTGGGTATCTTTCCATCGGTGAAATCGTTCTCGGACACGCAGTCCAATATACTCAGCAGGGTTTTCGTTAATCTCAACAAATCGCTGAAGCTGTAGAATCCGAAATATATGAGATCGCGGGCGAGCTTGACTACCTGTAAACGACAATACACCATAATTAATAATGTACAATTAAGGTAAAATTAAGGCTACTGCCTTAAGTGTAGCACTCGTTCGAGTGCTAAATTTTCACGATCGTTTATCCAAATTGTTGTGCATTCATTTAACAGTAACAGAAGCCGATATGTATTACTCCATTAGTCCTCAATCAAGGTTACTATCGATACCGATGTTTTATAGCAAATACATAAATTGATACATTCAAATTTCCATGACGATACATTTTCCTTAAATTCTTTCAAAGAAGAATCCTTATTTTTCAACCAAATTTAATGTAAAATCGGTTTAAAAAATACGGTTTTTACTTTGAACCCAACAAAAACCTACTATCATCGAAATTCGTATTTACCCGTTGTTGTTCCGGCAAGAATATCGTGATTAATATTTCTCTTGGTTGAGGACACATACAATAATGAAAATCAACCTCCTTTACTGTCATGGATAAAATTGTTTATCCATAATTGTTTAAAACAACCGTAAAAATGTAGCACCTATTTGACTAGCGAGCCGCGCAGCAGCTAGTTCAATAAAGTACACGCGATCTCGAACTCGGTCGTACCTCGAATGTAAGTTTGTTTTGCTCCTGATCGGCGAAGGACCACATTTTAGCAACGACGTTGCACAGATAATCCTCGACGAACATTATCGTAGAGCTGAACCTGGCCCGGACCGCTTCCTTGCTCTCGTCAGGCATCTTGTTCGTGTCGTAGCTGAGGATCGATGATTGACGATGTGAGAAAAGCCGAACGGCTCGAGTTATTCGAAGCCATAAAACTTACTCGTTGATGCTCATCTTCGAGGGGATTTCCGACCACAATCGGGCGTACTTGACGGGCGTCACCGGCTCCTGTGGATCTCGATCCACGTGCAGATGAAGCATGAGTCTGCAGAACGAGGCCCGCAGGTCGTAAGGGACAGTCTCGTCCTCCATACATCTGCAACGACGATGTCGATAAAATCCGTGCTCGTTAAAAAAAAGCGATACAAAAACGAACAAAAAATTAATACTGCGTTTTCTTACTCACTTCAGTATAAGTTCGATATCCAAGTGCGGCGATAAATTATTTAACGCCAAGTATTGTCGATTGAGGCACATGTTGCTGAATAGATTCAGCTGATGTCTGTAGTAATCCAGGATCGCGGCGTCCTCGACGTTTCCCAATTTAGCTCCCCTCGATAATTCACTCAGCGACATCGATCTCTGTAAAATCATTGTAAAGCCGATTAGAGACGAGATCGAGGATTTTTTTTGTCGTGATTATTGAATCTTGTAAATTATCCCCATGGATATATTTGGCAGTAAACTGCTAACTACTACTGAATCTTGTACGAACCGTTCCATCGTTCCAGACTAGCCAGACCTCGAGCTCCTCTATAATCGTTATGTGTGGCTCTTCGTTCTCCGGCCTGTCGTCGATGTCCTCCTCCACTTCCACTCGAGTCTTCATTATTCTGAGGGAATTATTTTAAAAATTTTTAATATATGTAATAACGTTCATTTCATTACCATTATGTCGTAGCTCATAAACTTTCCGAATTCTATGCGCAACCGGTAGTTCGTAATTTCATTATTTTTTTATTATTCCGGAGGAATTTTTTTTTAAATTTAAATTGATGTAATAAGGATAATTTCATTATCATTATGTCGTAGCTCATAGAATTCGGAAACCCTATGTGGCTACGACAACCACGAGTATGCACAACTGGCACAGTTGGTCGACCTTCCTTCTTCAGTTTCTCTAAGAATATTTAATGGCATGTGTTTCCTTTTCAAGATCTTAAATCGAATGGTCGTATCGCCTTCGCTTCTAAGCCTGATTAGGCTTCGAGCCCCTGAAAGAGTCCCAAGAAATGCACCAGCACCGCTCTTCCATGAAGACGTGCGTGTTACAAACAATGCGCCGAACTCGACGATCGCACGACCAGTTCGCTTAGGGAATGCCTGAGCTAGGAAACACCGGAAATCGTTCGGTGTCTTCCGGAATCGTACATCGGAAGATAATTCTGAAGTACGAATAGTCTGCACGAAGTACAGTTAAGTTTAAATAAGTTCGAATAATTGAATATATAATGTGTTCCATTATATATTAAATTACTTGAACTTATTTAAACTTAACGGATGCGGATTGAATGAAATGTTATATGTCGAAATGACATTTTTTTCAACTGTTTTTCTATTGGAATCCTGGTCAAGAAAAAATCCGTTAACAAAAGAATTAAAAATTACCGCGTTATCGACCATTGAATTACATTGGGAAAGAACAGAAGCGCTCATCGGCTTTCGTACCTCGTGTCTATAAGAATGTCCTTGTTCTTTTCGCTCAGAACGCTCTTGCAGATCAATTCCTGAGTAACCGCTATGGCCTTCTTGTTCGATATACAAAGATCGGACAGATAGTCCAAAAAGCGCGACTCCCAATTGTGCATATTCTTTCTGACCAGACCGACGAAAGTCTCGATCTCAGCCGCCGTTATATGCTTCTCGAGCAATTTTCGATTGTTGTGAAGAAGCGCCGTTATCGTGTCCTCCGCGAGGATGTCGTAGCCGATTTGTTTTTGCATGAAGGCAAAATGTTTGGCGATGTACTCCTGAAAAAAAAAAAAAAAAGGGAACGATTGCGATTGATTTTTTTTTTCTACAATTTCCGTACGACGTACCTGATTTTTTCTGTAGTCCTGCTGCGAGAGCCTGAGTATGCGGTAACACAGTCTGAACATATATTTGTACGGCATGTGTCTGGGATCGTTGAGTTCCTCGATCCTCAAAAAAGGACCCTCGCCCTCGGCCGACTCCAAAAACGGTGCCTGAAGTATCTTGAACAATTGACCGAGAATGTACTGTTCTCTCAGTAATTTCTGCCTGTCCCTGTTCGCGTTCGACACGATAAGCTCGAGCGCCTCGGATTTGTTCTGCTCGTTCTCCAGGCCCGCTATGAAGTACACGATGTCCTGCAGCAGGCTCGTCACGGCTCGTCTTTCGTTGTGCGAGATCGTTCCTCTCTCGAGTTTGCCGCTCATGCCGGCCAGTACTTTGCACGCGTCGTTGGCAAAGTCGAGATCGCGAACCTCCACCGGTGAAACGGACCTGAGAGCGAACGCTTCCTTGTCCTCTTTGCTGATGGCGCAGCCAACCTGGAAATTGCAAATTTACTCGATTACTTTCCAATCTTCCAATCGGAGGACCGTAACGACCTGAAATTGTTGGATTGACGAACCTTCGACATCACAGGCTTCTCGTCGTCCTTGTCGATCGGCACGCTCGTCGAGTGCACCCAGGTATTGGTGCATATGTGATGCAGCCTGACGAAGGAGGACTGCGGCACGAGGCTGTCGCCTCGCGTCAGGGTCGTTGGATCCAGCTCGAACAACGAGCTTATTTCGTTGCTGTGCGGCACTGACACCAGCCTGTACACCGGTCCCGGTGGCTCTGCACGAGACAAACAAAAGCATTTCGAATCACGGCTTCAACAATAGCATTGCACGTTTTTTTTTTTTTTTACTATTCAGGATATCATCGCCTTTTTTCGGGCATTTTCAGTAATTTAAAAAAAAAATTGTTTTTGTTTGTTGCAATGAAATGAAGTGAATATTTTTATTGGTATTATTATATAATGCAGGATTTTTTTTACGGAATATTGAATACTTCGGGTGGTGCAAGATTTGAAAAAGAAAATCCAGGTATCCTTTTAATCGGAAAACTAGTCCCTGCCCTCGGGTCTGCGGACAATTGTAATGTCGAAAATTACGATTTGTAAGGAAATAATAAGTTTTACAAAAAAAAAAAGAAATATCTTAAAGTTTTCGAAATTGTGCCATTTTGATAAATATTAAAAAATCGGACGTTCTTCTGATTACAAGTACAACTAGATTTTCTTTCCGAGATCATCAGAGTAGTCGCAATAGTGGTCCAGGTCGTAAAACAGCGGCCCTGCAGTGCAGCTTGCACCGCCGTAAGGATTCCATATTTTGTGCCTAAAAAATGCCCTCATCATGTTAAAATACAAATAAAAATATTCACTCAGTTTCACTGTAATGAGCATAAACATTTTCTACAAAAAGAAATTCCTGACAGTACGTCTCAAGATGCCCAAAAAAGGCGACTCTACATTTAACCCTTTGAAGCTCGCGGTATTACAGCTGATACGTGACTACAGAAAAAAAAGCTTCATCATGAGACTTAATACTCGAAAAAATATCAATGCTTCAAAGGCTTAGAGGTAACGTTAGCAGTCCCGGACCTCGTTTGCTCTTGGTCATTTCGCGAGGTTCGTCGGTGTCGATCTCCGCGGCCAGATACTGTCCGGTAGCGAGGTGCTTGAATCTGAACAGTGAGTTCCAGTGTCCAGCGCCACCCCGGCAGGGATCGTGCTGAACGACCTCGGCTTCCCAGAGGGCCTTGCTGCTCGTAGCGGCGGTCGCGCTCGTCCTTCCCGTCGTTCTAAGAAAAACGTGCTGCTTCTTCTTGTACTCGTCCATCGTCAGGAATTTCTCCTGCTCGGCGTGAAAGAGTCTCACGACGTCGCCGCCCTTGAGTATCTCCTCCTGATTCTCGCGATGCTCCATGAAGAGCGTGACTTTCCACGAGGTCGACGAATTAACGACGTTGACTTCCTTGCAGCCCGGATTGTCGCTCAGCTCGTAATTGGCCGCTACGTGGAGGCCTTGCCTTCCGGCGTTCACCGGCTCCATGATGACCTTGTCGCCGACGACGACGCTGTCGCCGTCGCTCCGGAGCTTGTAGAACGGCATTATGTACAGCCAGGAACCCTCGTTTCCGTTCGCGTCCAGATAAACCCTCATGGCGTTTTTCTCGAGCAGAGCCGGAAGCCTCTTGTTGACCGTCAGGAATTTGTTCGACTTGAGATGCAGCAGCTACGAACATAAAGATCTCGTATCAGTGCCGATCAGTGAGTCACGCACACAAGGCCTACCGAGAATTAATCTCTCGCGTCGGTGGGAGCGATTTTAATATAATTGAGCAAACAGCCGGTTCCAGCTTCGCACCTGCACGACGTTCCCGTAAGAGACGACGCTTCCCAGCAGCTTCTTGTTCTCCGACTCGTTCTGCTTCTTCTCGATCTCGGCGGCATGCTGCAATCGAACGTCAAACACTCTTTACTCGCGTCGAACGACGACGGTGAGAGAGGAAAAAAAATTACGTAAAGATAGATCCGCGTTTGTGCGACGACTTACGTGAAGTCTCTTGAGCAATACGGCGTCGGTCGATGAGCTACCGCTCTGCTTAGCGGCCTTCCAGAATTGCTTCTGAGCTGAGTAACGGTTCATGGGACATATCTTGAACAGGCAATCTGAAACAGAAAAAAATATCAGTTTTCCTATTTTTTTTTAAATACTAATGCAGAAATAGAATATGTTTTGTTACT
Organism: Ichneumoninae sp. A BG-2022a; assembly: GCA_030522665.1. NCBI lineage: Eukaryota > Metazoa > Arthropoda > Insecta > Hymenoptera > Ichneumonidae > Ichneumoninae sp. A BG-2022a. The sequence continues at coordinate 5,943 of JAPYZC010003618.1, read as the reverse complement.
GCAGAAAAATTGGACATTTGTAATTGTGAAAAATTAATTAATAAAAACATCTAAATGCAACAAAAAATTTTTTACATTACTGCAGAGGAATTATACATTTTTAATGGTAATAAATTAATGAATAAAGAAATCTGTAAAAAAATATCCTGATGCAAAAAAGAAAATTTTTTATATTACCGCAGAAAAATCGTACGTTTTTGATGGTAAAAAAGTCCAAATTCCAGAGAAATATGTTGTAAATGATTGCAGAAAAATCATACATTTTTTTAATGCTAAAAAATTTATTAGAAAAATCAAATGTATACCTCGAAACTTCCACGGTCAGGTAAACAAAATTAACGAATAAAAAATCCGTAAAAAAATAAAAAATTAATGAATAAAAAAATCTGTAAAAAGATATCCTGATGCAAAAAAGAAAATCTTTTACATTACCGCAGAAAAATCGTACGTTTTTAATGGTAAACAATGAATGAGTAAAAAAGTCCAAATTCCAGAGAAATATGTTTTAAATGATTTCAGAAAAATCATACATTTTTTTAATGCCAAAAAATTGATTAAAAAAATCAAATGTATACCTCGAAACTTCCACGGTCAGGTAAACAAAATTAACGAATAAAAAAACCGTAAAAAAAATCCATATGCAAAAAAAATATGCAAAAAAATAAAGAATTAATGAATAAAAAAAAATTCAAATGCAATAAAATATCTCTTATATTATAGTAGAAAAATCATACATTTTTTACGGCTAAAAATTAATAAAAAAAAAACAAGTTTATACCTCGAAACTTCTTGGGTGGATTCGTCAGATCTCCGGCCTCTGGACAAACGACACACCGGTCGTCGACGAGCCTGAAATTATTTCCGAGTTAGATTGGAGCATTGTGGGGGCACCGAGAACGGTGTTGGCGCACGGAACGACGATGCAGGACACGCGAGGGAAATCGATACGGATTGGAGAAAACATATTTCCGTCTCGAGGAAACGGGCCATCGCGATGTAGCCGGGTACAGGAGGAAGTCGAAGCGCTCAATCGCGATTGTGTGGCTCGTGTGATCGCGGAAAATCGATGACATATGGATGATTCCCCGCACCGGCGCGGAGCATCGAAGCGGAATTATGATATTCGAAGAACGCAGATTGGCGCAAACTGCCTGCGGCGCAAACAACCGATAATGAGCCTCGATTACAGAGCTGTATCAATCGTTTTTCCAATCGCGGGAAAACCTCGTCTCCGCGCGGAGAATTATCGGTATGGAAACGGTCGTTTCACTCACAGCTCAATAATCGATACGGAAACTCGTCCCAGAATCGAACAAAAAAAAGAATCTTGTTTTTTTTCGACGTGTGAAAGAGGTGATCAATTATTTACTTGTTTATTTATAGAATTTAATAAAATTAATAAAATTGAATGACTTGTATTCCAAAATAGCCAAAGATAAATTAATTGGTGTGTTGATTATTAATGTTAAAATTAACTAATGAAATATATTTTGTCCACTTTTATATTAAGATTCGAACTGGTGATATAGTCTATATTGTAGAGATACTCTCATAATTTACCAATTTACTGATGGTTTTTATCATTGTATGTAGTAAAAGGGTTAATCCCGTAATTTAATAAATTAATAAATTAATAAAAGTAATAAAATTATGTATTTATGTGCTTATAAGAATACAATTATTTACAGCAAGGCATAGGTTACCCTTAGCTTAATCGTTGACCATAAACGCTCGCATTTCACATCCGTCGATAACAAAGTGGAAAATTGCATTTACCGAGTTGCTGTCGCAGCTTAGCAGCAAGTCTGACATCGCGTGATTTAGCGCGCGTGCGCGAACTAAGTAATGCTTTCTTAGTGGCTCGAGAATTGGGCATTTAATTACAAAATGTTTTGCCATATCTACTTCCTGTGTGTCAGACATTGGACAGGTTTCATTTAGGTCGAACTTGTAGCAGTTTCTATTTACTCCGAGCCGAAAGGCGTATTTGTTCGCAAGTCTTAAGGTAGTCCTTGCGAATAGAGTTCACTTCGCATAAGTTTCAGAGAAATGAGTGGAAATTGCAAACACTTCTCGATGGTATAAAAATCTGAAAAAAATCAAGCACATTAAAGGTGCTGAAAAGATTAATTTTGCACAATAATAATAATTCCAAGATGTTATTAAGAAATTGATGAAAAATACAATCGTATGAATTTTTAATTCACTTTCAATTTCGTGACTTTCCACACATTTTTCCCATACAAAAAAAGATGAAAGTGAATTAAAAAATCTGAAGAACTTGATACGTATTCAGAAAAATAAATGAATCATTTCCATTAAACAAAAATTAGGTTTCTGGGTTATTTGTTCAACACTCTTATATTTCATCAATGTGTTGATAACATATTGGCATTATTATTACGCTAAATTAATCTTTTCAGCACCTCTGATATGCTTGATTTTTTTTCAGATTTTTACACCATTCAGAAGTGTTTGCAATTCCATCTCATTTCTCGCAAACTTATGCGAAATGAACAGCATTCGCAAAGACTACCTTAATTGGGCCATCACTCCGACTGTTGGCCAGGCGACTCTAACATTGAAATATTCTGCGGCTGTTCTAATGAGTGGAATTTGCAGCGAGTACATGGATGGATGCTATCTCATCCATATCTTGCGCCCTGTAGTGCCTGTCAATGTGTGCGTAGTGTGCCGTCGAGGTCGCTCTCTATAAATAAAATAAACCAATGAAAAAGCATATGTAACAGACAAATAAATATTAATAATAATAATAGTACAAAAAAAAACAGCGAAATAACAAAACAACTTCCTGAGAACAACGAGCACAATACGAGGATAACTTGTCTTCGAACACAGTATTAGCACATCATAAATTTTCCGCTACTGCACAAACTAATGACGCACAATATAAAGGATGTAAAAAAAAAAAAAAATGTCAGTATGTCGGAAGTAAATAGAATTTTCTATCGTAGATCATATAATTAACGTAATTAAGTAATTGAACCACGGTCAATAATTGGGCTGTTCACCTCACTTGAAACAACAAAAACAATAATGACCATAATTAGTACATTACGATACTAGTGCGATAAAACTTAATGCAGATAGACTTTTATTTCTGTATATCCTTTAAGGATTTTTACACTCTGCCTACATTTTTCCCTTATCTACTAATTTCCTTAACCTAATGACATATCACTTATCAGTGCTACTTATAGTTCGAAATATCACTGATACACAATAAATTATATCACTTATAGTGCGAAAAAACTTATTCTGACGAATTTCTAGTCCGAGCCAAAGGCGAGTGTTCCAATCACACGAGTTAGGAAAAGGTTTTTCGCACGAGTGTCGTAAATGACTATTATTTCACAGGGTGTGAAAATGGGGTTTTTACGCACGCGAAGCGCAAAACGGCAATTTTCCCACCGAGTGATATAAAAATAATTATTTAACTAACAAAAACACAGCCCATATATATTTTGTATTCTTCTATTGAGAAAATTACATCAGTCAAATGAAAAATATAAATAAAAAGATCCAACGACGTTATTATTCGTATCGCAAAAAGAGAAAATTTAATTACCGACCGAGCAGAATTAATTGGACGATAAAACCGAGAAGAGCTCATCGAGGTGTCTCTATCTTACGATTTCTAGTCCGAGCCAAAGGCGAGTCTTGGAATCACACCAGTTAAGAGATAGTTTTTCGCACGAGTGTCGTAAATGACTATTATTTCACTAGGTGTGAAAATGGGGTTTTTACGGCAATTACGGCAATAAAACGGCAATTTTCCTACCGAGTGATATAAAAATAATTATTTAACTAACAAAAGCATCGCCCATATATATATATGTTTTTATTCCTCTATCGCGAAAACTACAACAGCCAAAGAAAAAAAAATAAAAAGATCCAACGACGGCATTATTCGTGTCGCAAAAAGAGAAAATTTAATTACCGACCGAGCAGAATTAATTGGACGATAAAACCGAGAATCGCTCATCGAGGTGTGCAACGTCCAGGTCACGGAAAAACCGAACGACATCGACGAGCGAGAATCTCGCGTTTGCGGTTGAAAAATAAAATTATGCACGAACGAGTACCTGGTTTAATAATTCTCGAAATCGCGGTAAGTTTGCGGAACACGATATTGGCACATGTCACGCTCGAGGCTCGTCGGTAAAGGTGAAAATAAAATAAATATTTTTTTTTTTGTTTTTTCTTTTTTTTTTAACGTACGCGATGAGGCACGTTGTCGAGGGGGGTAAGTGAGATATAGCCGTGCCCAGGAAGAGCAGAAAAAAAAAGTACGCGCCGTTTGCGCGAGCTGGAAGAGAGACGGATCGGTGCTCGGTTGAGAATAAAAAACCGATGGCGTTATTTCTGGCCGATTCGTTCCAGTGAGGCATTAAGCCGGAGCGAGTCGCTCGCACGAGCTCCCGATGTGCAAACTAATATAAAAAGTTCGCACAGGAGGGGTGGAGCCAGTTTCGCCGAGCTTATCTCGTCTGTTAACCGCACTGTGGTGAACCTATATATGTACGTGCATATACACACACATATAAATGTATATAAATGTACATATGTATATATGTATATATGTATATGTGTATATATGTGTATATGTATATATGTGTATATGTGTATATGTGTATATGTGTATATGTGTATATGTGTATATGTGTATATGTGTATATGTGTATATGTGTATATGTGTATATGTGT